>JACXGJ010008747.1:0-26229 GCA_016801105.1 Esox niger
TCAGAATGCAGCTGCTAGAATGTTAACCAGGACCAAGAGGAGAGAGCACATCAGAATATATTTTAAAGTGGTGCTTCTAGTTTATAAATCTCTGAATGGTTTATGACCAGAATACATTTCTGATGTTTGAAGAATATAAACCGAGCAGGGCTCTTAGATCCATGAACTCAAGTCAGCTAGTAGAGCCCAGAGTCCAAACTTTACAAGGAGAAGCTGCGTTTAGCAGTTATGCTGTACACAACTGGAATAAACTACCAGAGGATCTAGACATTCACCAAACGTGTCAATGTAAAAATCCAGGCTAAAAACACTCTTTTCCCATGCCTATGACTGAGATCTTAAACTTAACCACACTGTGAGCCTTATAGCATCCTATGCAAAAAAAAAAATCACACTTTGCAAATATTTGCTTACAGTTTCTTAAACATATGTTAAAATAAAAAACAAATAATTAATAGTTAACAAAAACAAAGGATGTTTATCACATAAATGTAAGACCATGTTTTATGTTCAAACATGTTTTTGGGAATGTCATAGATTACAGACATTTCTTACATTTGTGAATGGACTTACATATTTGTGAACTGTTGTGATTTTATGCAACAGTTTCCAAATTAGGAACTCTTACGTCTGGTTATGCTTAGTCTCCAGAACCCATAAAAACATCCCTTCAAAATAAAAAAGCACGTAATTACTTGTATTAATACAATGTTGGGTAATAAGCAATGGAGAACTGTCAGCGCCCTCTACATCCTCAGAAAAGGCCTAAGGATGGATTCCAATCAGTATATATTTTTTATTCATAATAATTAGCTATTTTATTTGCATTGACTTAATATTTTTTTGTGTAATGATCTTCCTATTGAATTTCTTCAGTTTGAGTTGTAAAAAGAAGGGTTAATATTTATGGTGTTTGGTAGAAAGGATCTTGCTGTGCTCAACAATTATTGGTTAAGCCCTCAAGCTTTGAATAAAAGGCACTAGCCAACATCATTGACATTAACTTAAATTAGAGCAGCATTTTGGAATAACAGTAGAATCAATTAGTCAATCCCAAATAGTCTTGTAATAGGTGGGGCATTTATATAACACCTCAAGGCCCTTTAGAGGTCCTAAGTATACGTCACTAATTCAGAGCCATTAGCTAGCCTTATCTTGATTTCTCATGCTTGAGCATAGCTAGCTGACTAGCTTTTAGCAGTGAGTGCAGGTACGGATTGCAATGGCCCAACTCTCATCCCTTGCTTTGATCTCAATTGAAAAATAACTTATTTTGATTTAAAATAAAAAGACAAGCTACATGAACCTGCCATTATCTATTTCATAAAGAAGAACATGAGATCGGTCTTTGTTTTTAATCATCATAATGGTGAATGGATTATTTGTTTTCATCTAGAGATTGCTTTTTGTTGCTATCTCATTCATGTCATTTTGAATACAATGTGTAAAACTTTATTTAAAATTTAGCCAGGTGGCCATTGTGCCTGAGCAACATCCGCAGTGAGGAGAAACAGACAACAGAGTGCCTCCAGAGTGTTAAGTTGCAAACATTGCATCAATAGGAAATATTTTCATACTGATAAGAGAATCTTACATTTGATTGCATTTTATTAAGCACTTGCCAAGTCAGGACTGGAAGAATGTCGATCAAAGACTAGAAGAGCATGGAAGGAGTAAAATTCATAGGGTTTGTGCTGAAGCATACTTTATAAGCAGATATAGCCTACCTGCTACATGGTCCACAAATAATAGCCCACAAAGATGAAGTATAGAAGAGACGGCAAGTGTTGGAACGTGTAGTGGATGTAGGGGTTTTTCTTCAACATGGAAAGGATCCTACAATCATCCACCACTGTTGTCTTCCATGGATGTCCAGGCCTTTTTGTGTTGCACAGCTCACCAGTGTCTTTTTTTCTCAGAATGTACCCAACTGTTGATTTGGCCACTCTCAATGTTCCTGCTATATCTCAGATGGATTTCTGTTTGCCTAAGAATAGCCTGTTTAACATGCTTTAAGAGGTCCTTGGACCGTATGTTGTGGGTTCACAGCAACAGCTTCCAAATGTGAATGCCACACCTGGAATCAATTCCAGACCTTTCACCTGCTTAATTGATGAAGAAATAACAAAGGAATAGCTCACACCTGTCCATTAAATAGTTTTTCAGTCAATTGTCCAATTACTTTTGGTCCCTTGAAAAAGAGGGGGCTACATATTAAAAAGCTGTCATTCCTAAACCCTTCTGGGGCTATCCATTTGTATGTGAATATCTTCAAATTGAAGAAGAGAGACTGCAATTTAAACCCATATTCATTATTTGACTGTAACTTGAAAATATTTTGGTTAGTACCCAAAATAACAACACTTGTGTGAGTGTCCAATTATTTCCAGACTGGATCTGTACATGTGTTAATGCTCTTGTTGTTTTTGTTATTTTTGCTTTTCTTTCTCTTCCTTTACCACTTTCTCTGTTTTCGTTGCAAATGCTTGGCCTGTTTTCTCACATTTTTCCTTTCATTATTTTATATGGCTGGAGGAACTAGCACTGGTATCACTGGGCTAGGTGGTGCTCTCCTATAAGTTTTTTATCAAATCAATGAATACTCCTGTCAAGAGGTCTGGGATCTTTTCTCACTTGAAGAAGTTAAATGTGCATGTGGTATTTCTGCAAGAGACTCATTTACGAACTAAGCATCACTCAAGGGTGCAAAACACCAGGTTTAGTCTTGTCTTCCATTCAAACTTTAACTCCAAGGCCAGTGGAATTGCAATTTTGATAGGCCATAGAAATCCTTTCTCAGCTACTAATTGTTTTCTCTGACAGTAATGGGAGGTAATTAGTCATAATGGGTACCATCTTACACACACCGGTAGTTTTGGTCAGTGTTTACGCTCCCAACTTTGATGATGCTGAATTTGCCAATGGGTTTCTGGGGAAAGTCCCTTATTTAAACACCCATTTGTTAATATTTGGTGGGTATCTATATTGTGTTGTTGATCCAACTCTGGTTCGCTCCAAAACCAGAACTCTGACTACCTCTGCTATTCAAAGGCCTTTTCAGAATTTATGCCTGAGAATGGGTGTGTGGACCCTTGGAGGTTCTGGAACACCTGGATGAGAGAGTACTCCTTCTCTCATGTGCATCACTCTCTCTCTCGTATTGACTTGGGTCATTATTCTGCTGAAAGATAATGTTTTTACAAATCGGTTGAGAATGACCATCTCTTGCACGACTTCTCAGAACTGAAGTGTGTACTTTGGTGCCGAGTAATAAATATCAAGCCAGTACTTCGCTGTATTTCCTTCTTCTCCATTAGGAAACGACATTTAAGTACAACTCATCGGGTGCCAACACTGTTTTAGGAGCGGATAAATAGATTTAAAAAATGTTGGACAGTACTTTGGTTTGATGACCAGAGGTAGAATAATAACTCAGTATTAATTGGCTGTCAGGATCTTTTTGCTCCCCTGGGGTCACAATATGTTGTCTCAAGAAATCTATATAAATTGAATTAAATGCTATTCCTACATTCCAATAATTCTATATTGGTTAATCAATGGGGCTACCACAATGGGCCATATACCAACTTTGTCCTACTGTAGGATACTACAATTTTGCTTATAGGCATCAATATTATTATCATTGGTGTAATAGAGAAGCAGCCTTTTTGGAACAGAAAATTCCATGACTGTCTCATTTGTTCAAGAGAAAACAGACATGTCCAGGGAAAACTATTTGTTAAGTAAGTCATCAATACATAATAGAACACTGCTGACAACATTACTCCCAAATTCCAAATAAAAATATTGTCAGAGTATTTAAATGCAGAAAATAACAACTGGACAAAATAACCCAAAAAGATGAAATAATGCAAAGAAAACAAATTCATATTAATTTTTCAACAAATTACCAATTTGCTGTGTTGTTCGGTGCACTTGACAAATAAACCTTGAAACTTGAAATACAAATACCATTTGCAATTTTTTAGGGGAAACAAAACTGGTGGGGCGCGGATTCTGTCAGGGGAGGCAATGCCTGACTACCACCCTTGGATCCGGGCTTATTGTTTCCTCTCTATATTTTGAATCATGTTTCCAAGACACCTAAAGAGGAATGCACTTACTGTACGTCGCTCTGGATAAGATCGTCTGCTAAAAGACTAATTCAACACTGTGGAAAATAGTTCAAATGCCCTTGATCGGGAAAAAACAACTTAACATCCGGGTTTGACTGGTGGGTTTCTGTTAGAATTATAACGAGAGCATTGAGTGGTAAAAGCCATGCAGAAACCGCCACCTAACCAATTGACTTAAATACGATTTAAACACGAAAATATATCGTGTTAATTTCAAACAAAATGTATTAATGTTCTGAAGCTATACTTTCCATTTCACAACTAAATGCATGAGTGACTATACCGGTTACTAATACATGAAATATAAAACCCCCGAGTCAGTTCCTTGTCTGGCTCGTTGGTCTAGGGGTATGATTCTCGCTTAGGGTGCGAGAGGTCCCGGGTTCAAATCCCGGACGAGCCCGCCTTTTGTTTGAGATCTTAGTGTATGAACGATCTAGGTACAAGTTAATGAGAAGGATATGCCACTCCGCGGAACCTTAGAAGTAGATGATTTAAATACTCGACGTGATTGCTTGAGCACTTTTAGCAGCTTTACTCGTAACTCAAACTGGACACAACTGACCGAAACAGACAAATTCAGTAGTTTTTCGAGTCCAGTTGAGGACAAATTGATTTACAGTGTTACGACTTGTATAACAGCATATTTGATCATTCCCATTGCTCAACGTTTGGAAAAAATCATGGGCTCGTCCGGGATTTGAACCCGGGACCTCTCGCACCCGAAGCGAGAATCATACCCCTAGACCAACGAGCCACGGCATAGAATTTGCTGATGTGATTGGTTATAAAGGAACGGTATATACAATTTGAACATAAGAATATGTTTTAGATTACGTGAAATGATTGAATAGCATTGTTATAATAAGTATCTTATCTACAACCATTAACTAAAATACAGCCAAATTAGAAGAATGAAACATTTGTTTTCTGACTTAGGTAAAATGTTTCCTGGATGGCTGTCCAAATCCTAGCATGCTAGCCGATGTGGGTGGGACTTCGGAGATAGAAGGGTAAGACTACCTTGACTGACCAGGTCTGCAAACTGGTCTTCTTCTGTTGGGTTCCAAGACTGAGTGTTTGAAAAAGATGTGTGACTTTGTGTTACAGCAGAAAAAATATGTGTGACTTTGAGTTACAGCAGAATGTTCAATGGACACACCCCGTGCCCTGTAAAGAACACAGTCTTTGTTCCCATGTCATCGCACAAGGAGCTTGCTATGATGCAAAACCGTGGCCGAGTCAAGTTGACTGCTGCTGGCAGTGTTTTAAGTGCTGGTTTCAAAAGCATATTGCCAAAAGGTCCTTTTTTTATTTCAGGTAATTTTATTAAACAAACTATTACCAAGTTATTTTCTAATTATTTGCACCTGTTTTGGTGCACCTGATTGTAATAGTAGCTATTTTATGTGATGGAAAAGGTAGATGTATACTTTTTCCGCAGAGGGAAACTGCATTTGTGTTTATTTTAATTGCATACATATTCTCAAAGTTCAAAGAATTTGGTTGGAATTTAGCTTAAAAATCCATGTGTTCAAATGTGTAAAAAGAGGTGTACAATTACAATAACTGCACATGCACCTGCTATTTTAGTAGGGCTAGAGTAATACTATACAGAAGAAAGATTTTGCACTCCAAGCATATGAGTCTATCTAAAGTTGTCGAAATAGGTTTGGCAGGGATGGGAGCTGGATGGGGGATATGAGGTTTATAGGTATTTTGCTAAACGATGACAGAGAGGTATATAAGTTGAGTGAGCTGGTGGTAACCCAGTTGCCATCCTAAACACACAGAAGATAAATGGTCAGCTTGACAGTGTAAGTGGCATCACTTTTTGAGACTGAAGGTGCTAACAATATTAATGATGATTTGAGTAGATTTATTAAGTAAAATGGAAAGAAAAGATCTGAAGTAAAAACTGAAAACCATTTTATTGTGTCTGTTTTTTAACAAGAATATATTTTGGGTGATTCTTTTGTAGTTGCTGCAAAGGTGTATCATGTATTGAAGAAAGTGAAATCAGAGTGGCCAGCATCAGATTTGTGCTGTTCTCAAGTTTTTCCAGGAAATAGAGGGAAAGAGATGTGGACCTCTTTGAATTGTTTCTATGAGGGGGAACCATGGTTTTGCAAGTCATGTTCAATTTAAAGTGTTTATTTGGGGTTTTCGGAGGGATTTTGAAATTTCATAATGTTGGATGTACTTGCTGGGTGTGGTATATGCCATGCACAGCAGTTAGCCAGAATGACTGAGAGAAAAGATTAAATATACATCAGTTTTACTGACATTTTATATTCCAAAGCTGTTGCTGTGCTACTATTGTTACAAATGTTTTTCCATGTGTACGTAGAAGGATTATGCTAAATATGTTGATAATGAAGAGTTGGACAACGTATAATGTTCTAATGGCGACAGCAGTCCCACTTCTGAATCCCCAGAGCCCAACAAGGATGAAGGTATTTGAAGTGTCAAGGATCACACTTGGGCAGTAAATAAAAATCACCTACAGAAAGGTTTGGGGAAAAGTGGTGGAATAAACTATAGGAAATGCACAGAACATAGTTGCCATTGAATAGGATGTCCAACAGTTGAGGTGCAGACATGATAGTGGTCAAGAAGGCCGCGGCATTCATTCCCAAGGAGATTTACTGTACAGCATGTACAGCATAATTATGAATGCAGATGCTTTTGGACATAAAGCTGCAAGGATGCAACATATATAATGCAGTTGTCCACTTTTTACAGGCCCAGTGTAGGGTGATGGTTAGATGGGACTGAAGGACTGAGTCATTTTTAGCTATCTTTCAATTCTTTTTCTTCGAGTTTTCAGATTCCTTTTAATACACCCCGTACAGTAGGTGGCAGTATATGCACCTCAAAAGTTCGACAGATACATATTCAAAGAGGCTGACGTGGGAGGCTAGCAAGCTAATGTTAATGTTTAACCTGTCAACCAAAACCCATTAGTCTTGATACTAACATTAGTATTTTACACGCAACAGATTCATATCATTTACAATTACGTACTTTACACAAAATTTAGACATGACACACAAAAACGATAACATCGGTTGCATTACTTTATTGGGATTATTGCAATCATTAATAGATTAGCAAGCATTTGTAAATAGTGCCAAGGAAACTAAACCAAGGCTTTGCTGTCATACCATATAAAGCTGTGCATCCGTACCATTTGTTCTTATTCCAGGATGTTGGGCGTACCTTTGAGGTAGTATTCATGCTGAAGTAGCCAATTTCAATATACCAATGAGGGTCATCAAATATCAACTGGGTCATCAGGAGGGGCCAGCAATTGAAGTCCTATCCAATTAACTAGTTTCAAAAGGCAGATTCCTCAGGCTTTGTTCCTACACTGTTACTATATCTGTCTTGTTTTGTTGTTCTGATCTATGTTTCAGAGTGTGACTCATAACAGGCTATACCATTTGAGGAGTACATTTGAAAATGAATTTCCACTATAATGGCAACTTATTTTGTATTTGTGTAAATTCAAAGAATGAATAGCCTTAAAACAATAGACTGTATTCCAGGGATAAATACACCCTGGTTTGGGTGACGAAATGGAAGGAGAATAAAGACGCTCACACCAGTTCAATTAACTTCTTTTTATATCATACATAAGACTGTCTTAATATAATACAAAGGGCATTGTCATATACACAGCAAAGTCTTGACTAGATCTTACAATCTGTGGATACATGGACTTATCCTTTCCCATGCTGTTCAGTTTTATAGTGCATGTTGCGTGTACAAAAGATGTGATCAAGTGTTAAATCAAAAAATTATGGAAAGTATATTCAACTGAAATCTGGGGACTTGGGCAACTGCAGGGTGAAGGATATGATAACAAATACTCAGACATTTGTGTGAAACCCACCAACATAACAGCCTGGTGGAAAATAGAACCACTTTTTTCAACCATGTGCTTCTCATACAACCAAGTCAGGTTTGTAGATGTACATGCACTTACAATATACCCTGTGAAAATTAAGGTCTGAAGATGTTACTTTTCCAATTTGATTCAAACCCTACCTCATAATGTTGTCCTGATGTAGTCAAGTACCTTTGCCCAAAGGCCACGTTACACCACTGACTACGAAAACAGAGGAGAGCCTGCCCACTAGATGGTCACCAAAATTGACAAACATAATCAACATACCAGCAGGAGCAAGGTAGTGCGTTCTATACTTCCTTTATTAAAAAAATATAATTATATACATAAATTCTATTTCAACTATTAAAAAGGGGCTGCATTTCATGACAACTGCACTAGATCAGAGGTCAATCAGCATGATCTTAAACAGGCGCACACTTAAGAGTCACTCAAGTACATTTTTGTAATCTTTATTTTGGAATGTTTAGTACCAGTATGAGTGCCAGCAAAACCACTGCCTGTTTCTGAATTTCAAATCATGAGGGGTATGAAAAATGATTATGATTATAACCTTAACATTCAGATGAACAAAAGTATAATTACAGGTAGCTTTACATTTGAGTTTGCTATAATACCAAGCATGATTTGCCCTTGTGATGGTCTCTCCTCTGAAATATTATGATGAAAGGGTGTCCTGCAGTCTGTGTGTTTAACTTAGGCTGTTATGAGCAGGACTTTGGTCTTGTTACTTTTCCAGAGTTGACAAAAAACAACACAGACAAAATAAGCACTTCATATTCCCTGATTAAAAATAAAAATGCCTGGGCTAAACTTTTTAGGACATGCATGTCTGCCCAAGTTGAGCACGCATGTTCAGGATGTAAGCAAGAGTGCTGACATACACCCTTTCCCTTTGAATAGGACCAGGCTTACAAGGAGATGCCCTGTCAAATTACTCCAAATAATTTAGAAAACCAGATTTACTGCAACTGTCTATACACTACCAGGATAAGGAGACTAAAATAGTCTCGAGTTTCATGGCAGTAGCTAGCATGTTGACCAAATGATGTATGAAAAGCAGCGAAACCCTTTGAAATAGTATCCGTGGGGGGGAAATGCAGAAATAGAATGCAGTTGTCTCCGTGAACCATCAGCTTCAAAAATTCTGCTACTCCGGAGCCTGCAGAGTAACTACCAATGTCTCTAAACATACCCAGGTTTAAAAAGACTCCCAAAAATAACCTACCAATTAATATGGAAACAAGTTTCTCAACATTTTGCAACAAAATCTACTCAGAATATAAGGTAGCTAACAGTTAAGTTCAACAACAGTTTCCAGTTTTGCTAAAGCAATATATTGCAGCTGTTTTGTATTGACGTTAAAATAAGATCTTGATAAACTTTGCGTCAAAAGTGGTGAACTGCTACATTATTGGTTACAGACACCTAAAATGCTATAAAACAACTGCTTTGGTATAAAAAAAATATCCAAAAAGGGAAAATAAATTCTTGTATAATTCACAGCATAATTTGAGGAGAAAAAAAGGCAGTCACTTAACTCAATTATTTTTAGTTTCAATGTTTAGGATGAATAGACATTTGTGCAGGTGTTCAGATGAGGAACTACATGCAAATGGGGAAAAGTAACAAAAAAGTAGGGACTCTGGAACAGACAGTTCTTTCTACTGCAAAATCCTTAACATTAAGGAAGTCATGTTTAGGAGGTTGGTGTGTACAAGAAGACCCTGTTATGTGGGGCCCCATTAATGATAAATCTTTGTAGAGAAAGGCCTCAAAAACATTTTAATTACCTTTTCTATGTTGTTTATTCTCTTTTAAGAATTAAGGGCTGTCTAGAGATAAAAATAGAGGAAAGCCAGCTTAATTCAAATGATAATGTCCAGCTTCATCCCGTTCCAAGTCCAGAGTCGTAAGGCCAAAGGGTTATCTTATCTCAGAACCGATGACTGACAACCAGTCTTCCCCGCAATGGGCCAAATCCTTCTGTCTCCATATCCCATTTCTGCTCTCGACTGTGCCAGGGCAGGGCTGGACCCAGCTTACAGTGCCCCAGGGGCTCTGGTCCTGAGGGGGGTACGGCTAGCACCTCCCCAGAACTCCCCGACTCGATTGAAGTCGGTATCTTCCACCTGCAGGGGCATCCCATCCACTGTCTGGGCCAGCACACACTAGAGAACTTCACTGCTATGTGCTCCTCACTCACACAGAGTTATATAATACCGACTGACAACACGAAATATCACCGCAAACACTTTTGTCCTGGTCAAGCTACAGGTTTTACACGCAGCTCTTCTGTGAAATTTCACTTTAAAAAGGGTAAAACAATCAACAACCAGTGGAACAGAAATGTCAGACGTTCCGGAGTTTGAACTAAGAGGATGTGTTAGCATTTCATTACTGACAGCTACCTGTAAAACTTCCAACTTTATTCCAAAATGCTCACCAGAAGATTTTGCCATATAATAACAGATGGTGGTTATTTGTTACATGAATTATGTGAAATGACAGATGGTCTCAATTTTACTATGGTTATTCTGCAATATTACTAGGCCACTGAGCCTAACGATTGCAAAAGTAAAAATGATGGAAATTACATATATACTTTTAACAAAGGTTCTTCTCTGTAGTAGCGGTTCAGTGATATCTCCCTTCTGACATGAGCAGCTTTTGTTCGACACACTTGTAGTAAAAAACACCACCTCAAAAATGACGCACAGGGGGACACAGCCAAATGTCAGTGCAGTCACGAGCTGGCCATGGAACTCTGCTGCACACACACTCCAGTCATGGGAGACTCCTCCCGGTCCATGCCCTGCCTCATACTCAGATGGCCCTCTGCTAGGTAGTGGGCCGGCCCTGTGTTTGTGCCCATGGGGTATGCGGGGTGCACTGCCATGCCTGTCTCCTGCCGGGGATTGGAGAAGGCACCCAGCCCCATGCTAAGCCCGCCGTTGTGCCCAAAGTCCAGGGCACCGGTAGGCAGGTGGCGGAGCTGATAGGTCTGGTTGCCGTGGTTCCCAGTGGAAGAGGAAGATGTGGAGGAAGAGGAGGCCGAGGAAGACAGGGAGGTCATTGACAGATGGCCATGCACCACCTCCATGGAGTCCTGTGTGGAGGCGCTGTGTGTGGGGGAGGCGTAGTGCCGCGGGCGGGGCCGGGTGGCCATCACCTGCCCGTGGTGATGATGTGGGTGGGAGTGGGGATGCAGGGCCTTGGGGTGCTGAGGAGGGACATGGAAGGTGGTCTCCTGTACTGGGTGCGTTTCTCCAGCCACCGGCTCCGGTCCAACACCGCCTCCCCACACCAAAGGGGGAGGGTAAGGCTTTCTTGCCTGCCAGTGCACCACAGATAGACAGGTGAATTCATGTCACTTTAAGCATGTCAAATACCTCCTGGAAATATTTGTACCATTATATTGCCAGTGCATTTAATTACATTAATTGCATCGTTTTTAAACAAGAAATTACGACAACTTTATTTTTAATTTGCTTTTGTATGATTGAGAAAGACATGTCACCTGAGGACAGAGGGTGTCACCGTCGATGGGTGGCAGTGCCGTGCCAAAGTGCCCTCCACTGTGCAGGTGGTGATGGGTGGGATCTGACCTTGCTCTGCCGCTGGTACTTGTCCCAGACGAACCTCCTACAAGAGAGGGTATAACCTCAGTCATCTCTCCCAACAAATGTTAAAAACCAATTGTGCTTCTTCTTTCGTGTCCAAGGTGAAGACTAGTACCAGTGGCCGGTCCTAGCTAGCCAATCTAATGTCCCTGTCCTGTCTGCTAACTACTACTTCTATCGTACTATAGCTGGGGTATTATATACCAAAATGCTTATTTACATTCAGATACATTTTGAATATATTGAAGAATGCACAACTATTTTGAAGTTACAGATCAATAGATCGAGACACCACCTTCCAAGGCAACGTGCTCCTCATTTTCTATCAATCTTCCCAGAGGTTTGGAAGGGTGAAGAACTTAGATAAGCATATTTAGCGCTTTGTCTCTAATAATGTAAAAGCCTCAAATTGGGGTAGTGCTCGAAGGCCATGTTTTGTAGAACCAATCTGACCACTCAACGTTCTATGGAGCTCCAACTTTGAGTGGGTGGAACGCCCCATGGGTGAAACTGGCCAGCATTTGATCCAGCAGACTTCCTGGTTGGAAGAGCATTTCTGTTAAAGCAGATTGGCCTGGAGTGGATGCCTATAATGAAAGCTTGCGGTGATATAGCTCTCCTAATTCTGTTGTTGCAATTAGACAGCCCTATAGATGTCATATGACCGACCACACACACGCACGCATGTTTTAATATCAAAATGAGGACCAGGAAGTTAATACCGTTGAAGGGGCCATATGTAAGATTTTTACTATCCTACTAGCAGACTCTGACCAGTCTTTCAAAAATAGTGCAAGGTGCACAGGCAGTGAGATAGTAGAACACTGCTGCCATCCGTTCCAATGAACGAAGCAGTAGTTCAAATAAACAATTAAATGGAGTCAGTCGTTCACTAGGCTTTATAACAAATCCACAGTCTATGTTTTCGTGTGTGTGTGTGTGTGTGTGTGTGTGTGTGTGTGTGTGTGTGTATCATCACAATAATAATCCACTTGCTACATTCATGGTACCCTGTGTTCAGTTACTAGTTATGTATTTATAAGTACTTCTGGTTAAAAAGATGGTCGGAGCACCACACACAAAACCAATGGTGGTGAAGAAATTCTCTGCAAGACTGAAAGGTAAAGATCGAGTGACTAAAAAGGATTTGATACTCGAGTCAGTGAAAAGTAGTCAAAAAAATAAACCGTTAGCGAACTGCACATGACGAGGGATAACATAGCTGACGAATGGTGGCTGCAGCTCCAGGACACTATGCGGGATCTCCAGCACACTATTCCACCAGGTCACCACGTCAACCAGCAGTTTGTGTAAAAGCAGGTCAAGCATCATCTGCTTCTCTTAAAAACACATGGCTGGCAGTAGTTTTACAGTGAAAAAAGGTTGCAATGCACCACACCATGCCAAGCAAGCGTGTGATTCCTCAAAGTTTGACTTGACATACAGCAGCTCCACCAATGCCACTACATGTATCATGTTAGCAGCACTATCAGTCACTCTCTCGAAACTCCTACTCATTAAACACATCCAAAGTGAAAAGACAAACTTATAAAAACAATTTCAGGATTTAAAGAATCAATTTCAGATCATCCAAAAAAAACATTTTTTAGTTGTAGCCTTAGTGTTTCAAAACAATTTCTACAAAATGGTTCAGAATGCCTGAGATATTCCCCTTTTCAACTTTGTCTATCAATTTGCATTGACTTAAATTCTCCTCATACTCGCTTAAAACAGTAATATTTTTTGTTAAAATTCGGTCTTGTAAACATTAGAGGCAGGATTCCACACAAAATTACTATTTTACTTAACACCATAATGACAAAGGAAACAATTTAAAGGAAAGATGCATTCTGTAGATTGATAGCAATTTATTATGCATCTTTATTATAAATGAAGTCTATCACACAACAAAACGAGAAACAGAAGGGGCTTAAATCATTTTCGATGACAAGACAAGACATATCTTTTAAAGTAGGACTTTATCTTATCACTTTGAAATTAATTTCATTATTTGATTCCCAATTTTGTAAAGAAAAATTCACTTTACGATGTGACAACCAAAATATTCAGAGGGAATCCTATTGTGGATCATTCCAGGAAATATTACCTGAGCTGGAGGAAGTGCTAGAGGTAGTTCCAGAGGACTGGGACGGCTCCAGCGCTGGGCTGGTGGACACGCTACTGCTCGTGTTGGTCCCCTCATCTGCAGTCTTTTTGAAAAAGCTGTGCTGCAGGGCATAGTAGGGCTGAATGCGGCTCTTGGGGTCGTAGTCCAGCATCCGCAGAATGAGGTCCTTGAACTTCAAGTAGTCAGCGACAGCATGGCCAGACTCCCCTGCCCGGCGGCCACCTGGGCCCCCGGCTTCCACACCGAGGATGGAGTGGAGCTTCCGAGAAGCTGGAGGCTTATACTGTTGAAAGGCGAGTCAGGAATTAGGTTTTAGCGCCTTACTTAAAAACCCAACACCACAAAAAGCCAGAGTTAAAACCAATAGTTTACATATAGACAAACCCTACACATAAGCATTTATTCAGGTTAACGTTTGTTTTGTACATTAATTGTATTAGACACAATCATGCATAGTTTCGAATAAATAATTTCTAATAATACTATGAGACCTACAACAAAATACATATTTCAAAATATTTCAACACTAACCCTTTTGCCATCTTTGGTCTTCTTTACGCTCCATGTGCCATCCGATAGCTTCTCAAAGAACTTCCTGGCTTTTGGGGCTAGGTCCATAAGGTGATTAGGGGGGACACCAAGAACTTCAACAATTTTATTCATCTGGTCCACCTAAGAATAAAAGAACATAGTGCAGTAGATCAGTGACATTCAAAGTCAAGGTCCTGACCCCACTAAATACCAGCACTTTGTTCAATGTTCTCTTTGAGATGTGGGGGGAAAATAAATTCTGCTTCCAAGCTAAATTTTCTCCCCAAAAATCTTCTCTAAAAACAAATTATGGTACTTTGTTTGAACACCACTTTGTTAAATATCAACGCTTGTAACAAATCAAATCATTTGGGGTTACTAAATGCGAGGTCAAGCTAGCCACTCAAGGGCACAGTACCTCGTTGGCTCCACTGAAGAGTGGCTCTCCAGTGTGCATTTCCACCAAGATGCAGCCCAGGGACCACATATCAATAGCCAGGTCATAAGGCATTCCCAGCAGCACCTCTGGGGAGCGATAGAAACGACTCTGGATGTACTGGTATATCTGAGGAAGGAGAGAGCCAATCACAACTCAATCTTATAATTTTTGTCAGGGGTGTCCAAACCATTCCACGGAGTGCCGTATGTCTGCAGGTTTCTCCCACCTAAACAACCAGGTGAGGGTAGAAACTAACCAAGTAGTAACCTAATTAGTTAATCAAGTACAAGGAGAGCGCAAAAACCACACATGGCCCTCCGTGGAATAGTTTGGACACCCCTGATTTACGTGATACACATCAGTGTTACAAAAACATCAAATATGTCAGAAGAAAATGAAAAGATTAAGACCATGATAACACCTTTTGTATGCACAGATTAAGAATACCGTAGATAGTACATTTGCATACCCTCTGTCCCAGTTGGCAAGAGCTGCCAAAGTCAACTATCTTGATGGCGCTCCTTTTGGGGTTGCACAGCAGGATGTTCTCAGGCTTCAGGTCACAGTGGATGATGCTGAGCTCAGGTGTAGCAAGGAACAACAGCGCTGTGCAAAGCTGCTGGGCAAATTTCCTGGTCAGGTTGAGAGAGACTCCACGGAAGTTGGTGTTCCTCAGCAAGTCATACAGGTTGTAGGAGAGCATCTCAAACACCAGGCAGAGGTGATTCCGGAACATGAAGTGACGTTTTAGGTGAACTACATAAGAGGGAAAAAAGCAAGGTCTGTCAGTCAAGTGATCTGACAGCTCCTAGCTACCCCTGTCCAAAGGCCATCTGCTTGTTGTCCACCTAAGTCCTGCTTGACAACTCCTACTTTCTGGGACCACAGCCTGCCTGCTAAAGCTAGAAGAGAACTTGCCACCCATCAGAATATACCTAATAAGTTTGTTTCTCGGTTCCAAGCCTACGAGAGTTTCTCTGCCATTGTTAAGTGTGGGCAGTATGGATAGTATGCCAGTATAAATGGGTGCCACGTATTGCATTGTTATATATGGTAGGATTCGCATGAATTAATGTTGGAATATTAGAATGCAAAATAATTTTGTAAGCTTCTATATTAAGACTTTTGTGATCCATATTAATCAGCCCTAGCCATGTTTTATTGTTGCTTGCTCTTTGGAGTATTAGGATGGGTACCTGTATTGGCAATTTCTGACAACCGGGCTTTATAAACTTGTAATTATTGACATTCGGCTGATAAAAGCTAGACTGCTGTTGTAAAATGTGAGTCCTTCATTAAAAGTTCCACAAACAATCATAGTCTATTACCTATGTAGTATTTCATCTCTGTGTCATGTTTGTTCATGAGCTCTAGGAGGCGCACTTCAATCTGGGCTTGATTGAGAAAAGCTTTCTTGTTCTTGATTATCTTGATGGCAACCCACTCCTGCTCTGCACGGTCATACGCCTTGACAACCTACAGAAATCAGGACAAAAAGACAAACACATTTCTTGTTTTATTCATGCAACACACACCCTAAAAACTGAGAAATATTTTCAAAAAACAAATGATGAATACTTTACAATAACGTACCTGTCCAAAAGACCCTTTGCCAATCAAGGAGTCAATCTCATAGCGGTCCATCCACTTCTCCCCATTCTTGACGATGTAATCATAGTTGTCATCGTCATAGCCATCGTTAAAGACCTTCCTCTCTTTCTTGTGACTGGAGTCTTCACCCTGTCCCGTTTGGTGTCGTCGCTTCTTCTTTGCATAATACACCTGATGCATAGGAGAGACCCAAATACAGACATCAGAAAAGGCATGAAACCAATACAAGCTTTTTAGATATGCAAAACCTGCAGGAACATGGTTGAAATATTAAAAGCCTTGTCACCAAGCAATGAAGGAAATGTGTTTCTTCTATAAGCTTTTAGGGGGCAGCAGGGCAGTCATGAAGTCCAAAAGGTGGAAACTTTCCAAAAGGTGTTGTTCTGTCCCGGGGCAAAGGCAGTTAACCCCTTTGCTCCCATCTCATTGTTAATTAGAATAGCTTTTTAGCATACTTGAAAAAAGCTGGATGTTTAGCCACAATACTTCCACACAAGTGCAAGGCTTTAGCATGGCCAAACCCTGGAAGATTGGGTGCTGTGACTGAGGGAGATAAACCACGCAAAATCACAGATGAACAGCATCATGGAATGTATGCATTATTTGGGGTTGACGAACTGCGCATCAGGTTTCGAAAATCTAGTACAACAATGTTACATAGTACTTGTTGGGTTATGACACTACAAAAAGGAAATACATTGTGAGACACAACAAATCACGAATGCAACCGTTTGGAGATATGAAAAATGTGTACTTGCACTGAATTTGCGCTGGTCTGTGTCAAGATTAAAAATATCAACTTTCACATGTAGCCTATCCTAAGGATCTGGCACTGGTGATGTTAAATGTGGAGCTATGCAAAATTTCCGTTAAAAAAAACAGTCACACTGCATCACAGAATGTTGTGCACAGCAAACTCAGTTTACTACAATATGTTTGAATAAATTAGGTAATTTGTGCCATTGCAGCAGGAGGGAACGTCTGGAAAACCCATCCAGTTGTCCAGCATTTGGTTGGTTAAATTATGGCAAACTACCGCACAACTTACAAATAATGGTGCACATGAGGGAATTGTGATTGCACTAAAACCACAGGCTGCAATTTACTCATCTTGGTGCCAAAGGATTAATCCAGAACCCACTAATGACGAGTGTCCATTGACTGAAAGTATTAGTATTCCATACACTTTTGTTAGTCCACAAAGTTCTATTTGGCACTTCTGTAAGGTGGAAAACGTAACTCTGACTTAGCTATCGCACTGACCACACCCTCCCTGTTTGAGAGATTGAAGCAAAGACAGACAGGATTTATAAAAAATGACACATTTTCAACATTTGGGGTCACTCCACTTCAAATTATTGTTTTATAACAAAAATTATGTTTTGCTTTTAACATTTCCTTCAAAATCATTAAATAATATCTACATTGACAGTATAGTATAGCGCATTTAGATCTGAATTTATTTTAAAATTCAAGCATCAATACAAAATGTAAGGTTAAAATACGTTCTGAAGGCAATGCTGAACTCCTTTCATGTGGCACATTTAATCAATCAAAAAATGTCTTGTGTAACTCCACTGGTAAGACCAGGAAACCTGCAATGTCAGGGTTGAGAGTTTGATTTCCAAGGGGGGGGGGATTCAAACATTAACGACATACTATTATGCACTCTGAACTAGAACGCCTTTAATATACTCTTAATAAGCTCTTTAATATGTACCCCCTCTTTTTCAAAGGACGAAAAGTAATTGGACAACAAAAAAAAAAGCTGTTTCGTGGACAGGTGTGAGCTATTCCTTCATCAATTAAGCAGGTAAAATGTCTGGAGTTGATTCCTGGTGTGTCATTCGCATTTGGAAGCTGTTGTTGTGAACTCACAAAATGCGGACAATGGAGCTCTCATTGCAAGTAAACAGGCAATCCTTAGGCTGCGTATAAAAATAAAAAAAAATCCATCAGAGGGATAGCAGTTTGGTACATTCTGAAAAACTAGAAAAAGGAACCAAGCCGAGTTCAGCCAGCCTGCAATTGTAAGTAATGAATGTTGTTGTCCGCACTGGATTCAAACTGGGGTCGTCCACATCAAAAGCTATGTTAAGAGAATAGTGTAGCCGGCAAAAACGTTGTCTATCCTGAACATATCCTGAGGCATAATTCGAAGAATCCACCACAACTGTTTTATTTGAGGCTTCCTATAACATAGCTACTGAAGGTTGTAGCCAGGGAAGTTAGTCTGTCCTGAACAAATCCTAAGGCATGTGTTAGTGACAGATATTTGTGCTTCTAAAAGGGCTCCGCTTAAACTGTCTGGCAAAAAAGGTACCGGTGACCTCTGCAACACAAAAAGCCTGGATGTCTACGGAACACAACAGTAGTGGATGATCATAGGATCCTTTCCATGGGGAAGAAAAACCCTACACAGCATCAAGCCAAGTGATGAACCCTCTCCAGGAGGTAGGCACATCATTATCCAAGTCAACCATAAAGAAAAAGCTTCACAAGAGCAAATAGAGAGGGTTCACAACAAAGTGCAAACAATTCATAAGCCTCAAGAATAGAAAGGCCAGATTAAAGTTTGCCATAAAAGATCTAAAAAAGCCAACCCAGTTCTGGAACTGCAATCACTGCACAGATGAAACTAAGGTCAACCTGTACCAGAATGATGGAGGGGAAAAGTATGGTGAAGGCTGGGAACAGCTCATGACCTGAAGCACATCCCATCACCTGCAAAACATGGTGCAGGCAATGCAATGGCATGGGCAAGCATAGCTTCCAATGGCACTGGGTAACTAGTGTTTACTGATGATGTGACAGAAGACAGACGTAACCGGATTCATTCTGAAGTGTATAGGGATATTTTGTTTGCTCAGATTCAGCCAAATTCAACAAATTCGCGCTTCAGAAGAACAATGACCCAAAACATATTGCGAAAGCAACCCAGGAGTTCTTTTTAAGGCAAAGAAGTGTAATGTTCAGCAATGGCCAAGTCAATCACCTGATCTCAACCCGACAGAGCATGCATTTCACTTGCTGAAGACGAAACAAAAGGCGGAAAGACCCACGAACAAACAACAACTGAAGATAGCTGCAGTAAAGGCTTGGCAACCAAGGAGGAAACCCAGTGTTTGGTGAAGTCCATGTGTTCCTGACTTCATGCAATCATTGCCTGCAAAGGATACTCGACAAAGTATTAAAAATCTATATTTTATTCATGATAGTGTTAATTTGTCCATTTACATTTGAGCCCCCGAAATAAAGAGATTGGTATTGCAACCATTTTCATATGCCTGTACAAAATATTTCATACAATATTTCTGTTCAACCCTTTGAATTACAGCTGAAAGTCTTCAATACAATTGCATCTTGGTCATTTCAAATCCAATGCGGAAGCGCAAAGAGACAAAATTATGAAAATAGTTTGTGTCAAAATGTTTCTTGACATAACTCTGTATGTGTGGGTGTGTGTATCACACACACCATTCTGACCACCTGCCTAATATTGTGTAGGTTGCCCTTCTTCCGCCAAAACAGCCCTGACCCGTAGAGGCATGGACTCCACAGGACCTGTCAAGGTGTGCTGTGGTATCTGGCACCAAGAGATTAGCAACAGATCCTTCAAGCCCTGTTATTTGCAAGGGGGCTCCATGAATCG
This sequence comes from Esox niger, assembly GCA_016801105.1. Taxonomy (NCBI): domain Eukaryota; kingdom Metazoa; phylum Chordata; class Actinopteri; order Esociformes; family Esocidae; genus Esox; species Esox niger. Next base: position 20,034 of record JACXGJ010008747.1, read on the forward strand.
AACTTGTTTGTCCACATATCTGGGGAGTTTGGAGGCCATGTCAACACTTTGAACTTGCTGTGTTCCTCAAACCAGTCCTGAACTATTTTTGCTTTATGGGTGGGCGCATCATGCTGCTAAGAGAGGCCAATTACATCAAGGAATACCATTGCAATGAAAGGGTGCACATGGTCTGCAACAATTCTTAGGTAGTTAGTACATTTCAAAGCAACAAGACATGAACGGCAGGATCCAAGGTTTCGCAGCAGAACATTGCCCTAAGCGTCACACTGCCTCTGCCGGCTTGCCTCCTTCCCATAGTGCATCCTGGTGCCATGTGTTCTCCAGGTACGCGACACACACGCACCTGACCATCCACGTGATGTAAAAGGAAATGAGATTCATCAGACCAGGCCAACTTCTTTCATTGCTTTATGGTACTGTTCTGATGCTCACATGCCCATTGAAGGCACTTTCGGCAGTGACAGGGGTCAGCATGGGCACCCTGACTGGTCTGCGCCTACGCAGCCCTATACACAACAAACGGCAATGCACTGTGTCTTCTGACACCTTTCTATCAGTACCACCATAAACTTACTATTTGAGCTACAGTAGCTTGCCTGTTGGATCAGACCCCACGGGCCAGCCTTCGCTCCCCACGTGCAATGAGCCCTGGCCGCCCAAGACCCTGTTGCCAGTTCACCGCTTTTCCTTCCTTGGACCACTTCTGATAGGTACTGACCACTGCAGACCGGAACACACCACATGGGCTTCAGTTTTGGAGATGCTCTGACCCAGACGTCAAGCCATCACAATTTGGCCCTTGTCAAAGTCACTCAGATCCTTAAGCTTGCCTGTTTTTCCTACTTCTAACATCAATTTTGAGGACTGAATGTTCACTTGCAGCCTAATATATCCCACCCACTGACAGGTGCCATGATAACAAAATTATCAGTGTTATTCACTTCACCTCTCAGCAGTCATAATGTTATGGCTGATTGGAATAATATTAATTGCTCAACAAGTCTTAAAATACTATTGTAATCTCTAAGCAGTAAGAAATGCTCTCATAAGCAACATGTAAATGTATGCTTTTTTTGCTGGCACACTGTTGAGAAATCCCAAACCGCCCCTTCCCCTCTGCCCTTGATTTGCACATTTATGCACACCTTCCCTTTAAGTGTCCCAAAGCTGAGTGGAAATGATTGAGGTGTAGAAGCTAATTAGACCCTCCAGTCTTTACTTGCAGGGAGTATGCAACATTGCAGGCTTCGTGAGCAAAATCAAATACCATAAGGCATAATGTACTCTTTGGGTATGTCAAATTTCACAAAAGCATAGAGACATGCCAAATCAGGCAGCATGTCAACTGGTTTGTCTGATTCTACGACCTTAAAGGCCAAATATTGAAAACCTCAAAGCGGGCATACGCAGACCCAAATCAGACATAATTGAGGTGGTGAGTCTGGACACAATGTGGAGCCGGGTCAAGATTGACTGAGATTATGCTGCCACAAACAGTACACTGACTGGTGTGCCTTATTGGTAATCGCGGTGATGTTTTCCTCCCACTTGAAAATATAAGAGCTGATGGTCCCTGGGAATTTAAACAAATTAGCTGAGCTAACAGCTGAGCTCTCAATCTGAAAATTGTGAGCATTGCCTGAAGTCAACCATCATTTAGACAGTTTAGTCTGTGCAATAAATGGCTTTTTACTATCTGTGGACCAGTCCTTGTTGTTAAAATGTTTTAATGACTCAGTCATCCAAACATCAACAATATGGAAACATCAATCTCCAGCAAAACAATCTAAATGTCCATGAATGTTTCAACCGGTGCCCAAATAGTTGCCACAGTTTGGTTTGATAAAATCAACAGGAGTTATTTGGGATAGGATAGTGTCACTGTATCTTGTCCCCAGCCCTCTTCTGAAATGAAAGTTACCAATCCGTGGCATGACCTTCTGTTGACCATTTAATTATAGTGTTTAATAAAGGTGGTTGAATTGTTGAATAAAGGTGTTTCATTGCAAAGTTATGGTCCACAGTATCAACTAGATCACACTGTAGTCTGTTAAGGCCCATGCACTGGAGGTGCCTATGCTTTCTGCTGTTCGGTACAGCTGGTCTGCCATGTTTTCAAGACAGTGGGTGGTTGAGCATCCCTTGAGGCAGACAAACAGACTTTCTTTTTTGGATAACCAGTCTTGCCCATTTCCATTGCTTACTGCCATTTACAGAGCGAATGCCACTGACCAGATACCCTGATTGCCTGCCTACATTCAAACAGCGTTAGTTTGGCATCAGGGTATCACCCACTACTTTGCAATACATTTAAAAACGTCCAGATTGGAATCTGGAGGTTTTCATATAGTTGGGTATATCTTACCTTGTTTAAAACAAGCCAAAATCCAACTATGGAAACATGAAGTCACTTGACGAGAAGCTAACAGGACTATCCCAACAAAATTAGCAACCCACCTTATTTTTCTAATATGCCCAAAATGTGCACTCCAACCTGACACAGAAAGTAAGCGTTTTACATCATTTGATCATGTAAAGAATGTTTTTTATTTTTTAATCTATTTGCAAATTCGCTAAATTGATTCGCTAAAATGACACAATTGTGTCATTGTGAACAGCAAAACTTTTCCTGCGGCAACTTAATAAAGCAGACTACCTAAACAATTCTCTTGTAAAACACAACATCGCTTCTCAAGCTTGTTGGACTGGAAAACAGTTGAAGGCCCATATAAAACCACGTTGCAATGCAAGTTCTCAGCAAAGCCAGACAGAGGCAAGAGGCAGAAAGAGATTAATGCTAGTGAAAGAACACTGCTGGAATTAACAGCCATGGGAAACAACTGTGATTGATGGAGGTTTTCTTCAAATAAAATTTTGGATACAGTCACCCAGCGAGTCTGATTGAACTCAATCTCAAAGAACCACTACAGAACGTTTTTATCCAACCCAGTTTATCCAACCTACAGGTTTTGACTTTGGATAATCAGGTTTGGCGATATCTGTAAAGACCTATAACTTACACTGGTGGCCGGCTCTTTGCAAGAGAGGTGAAAGTGATTAGGGGGCAGGCACCGTAAAAGGGGGCTCTTCTCATTCCCCAAGAGACATGTGCAACTCTTTCTTTGAGCTTTTAGGAGATTAAACAAATGCCACTGAGATACTGAAACAAGTAATTGAAAAAGAACCAATCTCACCTCATTGATGTGTTTATAAGTTTTGATTAGGTCTATGGAGAGCTTCCGCAGGGGAGCCAAAGTTGGGTCACGAAAGCACTGGGGCATGTGCCTCTGTATCAGCAAATCACAAGAACAAAAGCATTAATATCTTACAATTAAAAATACTGAAATACCTTTAAGTTTGCACATGCCTTTGTCAAGTGTGTGCTTTGTTTGTGTCTATGTGTAACAAACTAAGGTTTAGACCATGCATGTAGTTTATATACCGGGTTGGCAGTGAGCTGTTGCGTCTGTTCGCTGTATGGTAGGACCGCAGCAGTTGGGTCAGTGCTCGGCTGGTGGCGGTCACTGTACTGCTGGTGCGTATGGGGCATTGGAGCAGCCATCTGAAGACCAGCAGCGTGGAAAGAAAAAGAGGGCGCAAGCCGGACGGACGAAGGTTTGCATGCTGAAGTCTCTCCTCCTGAAAGAAATCAACATTGACATGACTTAGGGGTGAATAAAATGAACATTAGAGAAACTTCATCCGAATAAGATGTATCTAAACACACACATCCAAAACATCCTGTTAAGGTCTAAAAGTGTACACACTTCAAAAAAACTAGTTTTTGTCTTTTAATAACAATGATTATCAACTAAAAATACTGAAATGGGAAAACTAATCAGTTGCAACAAACACGTTACAGTCAGTGTAATTTACCTCATATTGACCGGAGTAGGAAGACACAGCCTAGGTTTCTCTTACTGTGAAATAGTGTGATTATTCAAATGATTTATATTGTTTGTTGCATGAGCATACATGAGGGGGTGCTGACAGAACAGCCCCTTTGTATTGGCACGGTTTGTATGGCTTACACTATATTTAGGTCCTTTTACATAGTGTATAGAATTAAAACTAATTAATACCAAAACAAGTACATTAAAACGATATAGATAATATAAACATTCAACCTCTGTGGACAGAAAAAGGGCTTTACAGTATCAAATAAAAATAAAACATCTATATACCACAGGTAGGGAATCATCATTCTCTTTATGTGAAAAGGAATCAAAAAATTATTAAATAGCATGTTCATCTATCAGCATCTCTCACCAGACAACACAATTCAACAGCGCTACACAGTAACCACTATTCTGAATCCCAGCAACAGCACCTAATTAGCATAGCCTATCACCACAGAGATACAGCGTGATTTGGCAAGCCCATCAATGCACAGGCCAATCACAAGGCAGTATGCAAATAGCCTACTTTTGTTGCCAGGGCAGAGCAGCTCCCATTTTCCAATGAGAAAACAAGAAATAAACAAGAAATAAAATTGAACTTTGGCACACTTAGAGGCTGCTTTAACACACTAGAGCCTGACAGCAAAATAGCAGCCTAGCCCAAAACCAGCTTCCCATCTGGGGGAAAAAAACTAGAAACAGAGCTGACCCGGCTGAGGAAGAAAAGATTCTGCTATTAAGAGACCGTAGAAATAAAGATGTAAAGTCCCTACATTCCAAGAGCATCCAGCTTATGTCATCAAACTGTAATATGCTATATGTGAAATACCATACAATAATAACAATTGTATTAAATATAACAGATGTGGGAATGACCTAAGAATCTGACAAAAACACAGTAGCCAATACCAAGCACGTTTATCATTAAACAACAGTACTATTCTTCATAAAACACTAAAAGTACAATATTGAACATGTAATCATATTTAGGCATTTAGAAAAGTATTTCTTACTTAATATGGGGCTGGAATGGACAGGTCAAACTTATCCTTTGTGTACAGGTCAATAACAATGCTTACCAATTGTTCAAGAAAGCATCTTCTAAGCCCAATATATAACTGACTAGAATCTCAATCTTCCCCACTTTCTTGGCTGACATCTTGAGGTGCACAATGGTTCTATTTTAAACTTCACTCTATTTCATGTAATCCCAACTCCAAATTGTAAGCTTAATAATGCAACAGAAATGTTGAAGGAGAATGCACTGTAATGGTTGAAAAGACAACATGTCAGTGTTATTGAAGGATTCAAAGGGACTGTATCTAAACACGTGGAAAGTCTAGTATATAACATCAATCTAGTCACTGACATAACAGTGCTAAAAATGTTTCAATTATTGTGGAAATGTTTGAGCTGCCCAAGATGAATTCAGCTAAAAATGGAAAGCTGTTAAGTAATATGCTAACTACTTAAATGACAGATTTTCCAATGGGCTGTGCAATTAGAGGTAATGTAAGTTAATTTGTGAAAAAAAATTAAGGCTGCTTCCTCCCAACCAAAGAGTATAGACTTCATATATCGCCGCTAACCTGGATGCATCGTCTCCTGTAAAATGTCATATCATCCTGGGAGGAGAGTCCAGCAGCAAACCACAACCCACTATAAAGAACAAAAAGAAATCAGTATCATTGACTGTGCATTTAAGGTGTAATTTGGCAAAAGGGGGGATAGACATTGCAAAACATTGCAACGGCTTCATGGGAGCCATTTAAAAATAGAATAAAAAATTTACTGGGAAATATTTTAAAAATAAAAAGCTCTAATGCCTCAAACAATCCACTATTTCCAGTCAGTCACCATGACGAGCAAAATTCATCTTTGTGTAAGGCTGATTGCTTTTTATGAGAACAGATACAGATGTTTTACTGAGACAGTTGACATCCTAATACACAGGTGAAGTCACGTTGACCACTGTATGGAACAAGCGAAAATATACATCTCCATTCGTAATTTCTGGGCTCATTATCAAAGTCCTGAACTTCCATTAACTTCATGTCTTTGTCGTGATATGCCCTAAAAATGCATCACTAACTACAAAACAACTACCTAAATACAATCTAGTTTGCAAACTAAGGTATATTCATTGGGCAAAGATTAGCAAAGCATAAGCCTACACAGCAAGGCAAAAGTTTGTTTAGAATGCAAATGATTCATTTTAAATTATTCAGACTTGTTAAAGTGATAATACTTCCGAAGGCTCTAATAACCATTACCAAGATATCTACTTGTTTGTC
>JACXGJ010008748.1:0-26195 GCA_016801105.1 Esox niger
CCCCCCCCCCCCCCCCCCCCCCCCCCCCCCCCCCCCCCCCCCCCCCCCCCCCCCCCACACACACCCACACACACACACACACATTCCAATCTATTCACACACATTCCAATCTATGAGCAAACACGCACTCCCCCATGAGAGAGTTGCTTCCAAGTATTGCAGGGGCACAACACCCACACACTGTGTGAAAAACAGACATGTTTATGTGGTAACAAGGCTGAGGTCCCACCAGAGACAAACTGGCAGAAGGATCTCTTTCTCCATTCCCCTCTCGTTCTCCCCGTCCGCCCCAGTCTCTCTCCAGCAACCTTTCTCTCTCACTTTTCACCCACCCTTCCCTCCCTCCATCTCTCCCTCCCTCCTTCCATCTCTCCCTCCCTCCATCTCTCCCTCCCTCCATCTCTCCCTCCCTCCATCTCTCCCTCCTTCCTTCCATCTCTCCCTCCTTCCTTCCATCTCTCCCTCCCTCCCTCCCTCCATCCCCTTCTCCTCTCTACGTAGATGTTTATGTAAGCGTGACACGGTTTCCCGCTCTTAGTTGGCTTAGTGGCCCCCCCAAACACACACACACACACACCCATCAACCCACCCACACACACACACACACACACACACACACACACGCAGTCAATGGCCAAGCTGCTATCAACACAAGCCCAGTCCCCTAAAACAACATGCCCTGCAATAATCAACACATGCCTATACTCTGGCAGATTTGAGAGCATGTTTATTACACACACGAACACGCGCATGGGCACACACGGGCACGTTACCTGGGAGATGTATCCTGGGGGAACGTGAATGGGTGGGATGGATCCATTAGGAGACATCATCGGGACCTCAGCGGGACCTGGCGAGCAGATCACACTGTCACTCACTGTCCCACTGTCTGATTGACACACAGACACACAGCCTCTCGATACCTCGTGCGCAAACACTCTCTCTTCCACACACACAAACGTTAACACGTTGTCTCTGGTTTCATTCCATACGAATGTGGAGTGCTTTATTGGCACAGAGGAAAGTGGTTTGCCAGAGTATGTGGAAAATAAGGAACAGAAAAACTGTAAAATAAATAACTAAAGTGGAGAAAGATATCTGACATTTTTTGTTAAACATTACACATACAAAGCTATCAAAAGGATAAAGGAATTACAAATATTTTACTATAAGTGTAACAATTATACTGGAACATTGTGCAAATGATTTAAAAATTAATGAATGAAAGGAGGAAATTTATAGAATAATAAATTTTCATAATAGTTGCAATGTTGTTGGAACTTCACTGGTAGTATTTTTCTCATGGCAATAGGTCACAAAATTGGACATTGCTGTATTTTGCATAACAGATAAAGGAGTTCAAAAATGTTTGTTCAGAAAATGTGTTGTAGTTCTGTATGATCAAAGGAAAGAATGTATCTCTAATTTGGCCATACACTTGGCAGGAGCTCTGAAAGTGTAGCTTTGTCGCCACCTGATTTTTGTTTGGGCAGTGTGCCCAGTACAATGTCTCTCCCCCAAACACACATGGTAATTAGAATGTCATGCCCCGCCCCTGCCTCTGACACAACACTGTCTCTGTCCCACCACTCATTGGCGCCACCCCCTCTCTGACCCCACCCCCTGACCCCCACTCGGCCCACCCCCCTCACTCTGGTAAAGTCATTGGTATCCCATAGAGAAGGCTGTAGACAGGTCGGGTTCGGTGTAAATCATAGCGCACGCACGCACGCACCTAGTGAGAAGGTAAAATGAACACAGTTGGAGGACTATTCTCCTCTGAACCTCCTCTCCACTTCTCCCTCTTTCTCCTCTCTACCTCCCCTTGCCCACTCCACCCCTGTCCTGGGAATATGAAGGTCCTCACAAGTCTACACGCGCACACAGACTCGCACAAAGACACACAGGCAAATGCCCAAGAACGCACAGGCGTTAACACGCACACACCCAAATGTAAACGGACGTGCGCACACACACACACACACACACACACACACACACACACACACACACAAACACACACACACACAGAAACGTGTGTAAATATGTACGTACACAGACGTGTGTTTAGATAGTCTCTGCGCTCCACAAACAGCAGCATTCCTACACTTTAAACACACAGAGCGAAGCACAGTGTTCCCATCCGTGCCTCCTATACTGGACCCAAAAGGCCAAAACCACCCCCCCTCCAAAAACAAGACGCTCTTTGTCCCCCCCAATCCTTTACACACACACACACACGGATGATAGAAACTGGCCTTTATGTGTAGCATGGCTTTCTACATTAGGAACATGTTTGTGCTGATCACATCATTCAAGTAATGGGCCATATTCTTTCAACATAAATAAAGGTTTCCCTGGGTTTCACAGTCATTTTTCCGTTACCAAACACCGGCAACACCTGACATCAGATGTCTGTCTGGTATCCCTTTGAAACCGTATGCGGGGGGAAATTTCACTCTGTTTAAAAATGCCAGAGAGTATGATGTCATGCTTAAGATCAGGATGAGCTGGCCCTTCATTGGTCAATGATCAGGATGAGCTGGCCCTTCATTGGTCAATGATCAGGGTGAGCTGGCCGTTCATTGGTCTATGATCGGGGTGAGCTGGCCGTTCATTGGTCTATGATCAAGATGAGCTGGATCAAACCCTAGATGTTATCCAATCCTGTAAAGGGTTCAAAGTTCACCATATTGGTGAATGCATTGCCAGCACATAAAAGGAAATCTGGAAGTCATCACCATGGTCACAGACGCTGAAAGTAGGAGGTCGCCTCTGAATAGAAAACTGATGACGAGGAGGAAGGCCTGCAACCTGGAAGATCCACTGGTTTTGACAATGTCCACCTCCCAAAGCAGGAGAGATGCATCACTCACACTCTACAGCTCAGCATTAAAGATAACCACAGCAAATCGTCTTAAGCCCTAAACAGCGGTCATGTCTCCTGCCACAGTCATCAACTAGCCTCCAACACAAGGTGGACCTCTCCAAAATGTTTGGCCCGGTTCTTAACAGCTTGAAAAAGGTCCAAGGTATTCGGGCCCAGGATGGTGGTCCTCGCTGATTCTGTGGACATCCTAACCCCATGACGAGTGCAAGGATCGATGAGTGGAAAAAAACACGCCAGAATTCCTCCGTCTGGGATCCGAACTTTGACATTTTAGCCTTTCGTCCTCCCTTTTAAGACTTTAATGTAAAGCATGGGCTGGATATCGTTACGAAAGTGAAATACTGGAAGACCTAAAAGCTACATGTTACACTAATTACACTACCTAAAAGCTAGTGTAAGTATTTTAAACTAAACTTGAAAGTAAACTCACAACTAGAAGTGATGGTCAACTTCACGACCCTCCACCCCACAAAGCTCACCTTACTTGAAATTCCTAGGATTGATCGTCTCCCATGTTCTCAAGAGAGACAGAAAACACCAGCATTTTCCAAGAACACAGACCAGCGGCTCCACACCTTGCATCAACTGAAACCTCCTAAACCCCCCAGGCTATCCAGACCTGGCTCTACACACCAACGGTGCGTCCTCTCCTCCTCCGCCACCGTCCGTTACATCTCGCCACCGTCCGTTACGTCTCACCACCGTCCGTTACGTCTCACCACCGTCCGTTACGTCTCACCACCGCCCGTTACGTCTCACCACCGCCCGTTACGTCTCACCACCGCCCGTTACGTCTCACCACCGTCCGTTACGTCTCACCACCGTCCGTTACGTCTCACCACCGTCCGTTACGTCTCACCACCGCCCGTTACGTGTCACCACCGTCCGTTATGTCTTGCAGGGGTACAGTCCTCAGAAAGGGTCACTGTGACTCCGGGATTCGAGGAAGCATTCGGAGATCATCGCCTACCCTGTTCTCACCCTGGTCACCCGCTGTTGAACAGTCCTCCCCCGGCATGCGTAGGGCAGGCGGGCACTAGAGGTCAATCGTAACCAAAACAATCCTGCCGAATGAACAGTTTCTTTTTCCAGTGCTGTTAGCATCAGTTAATGGCCCTCTCCCCCGAGAAAGACAAATAAAACAAGTGACGCCACAGCAAGACTGCTAATTTAATAGCTCCACGCGCTACCTCGAAAACTCAATTCATCAAGATATATGTATATATTGTGTAGATTGAATTGTACATCTGGAACATTAGTGTGTATCATATTGTCGTATTGTACCTAAATGTATTGTACCTAAATGTTAATGTTAATTGGCCAAAATCCTGAGGGGAATGGAGAGGTGTTGTCAGTATGGATTTTCCATCACCCCCCTCCCTCTATAGATCTTGCTCCCTCTTCTATTTCTCTCTTCCCTCTCCCTCTCTTCCTGTCTCCCGCTCTCTCCCTCTTCTTTTTTCTAGCTCCCTCCCACTCTGTCCTATCCTCTTTTCTGCTTCCGTCCATGGGATGTGAGGTCAAGTCTGAGGTTGTTTCCTGTCTTAACTTCGACATCACCACCCTGACAGGAAGTAGAATACAATCTGTCACAGTCAAGTGTTTCCCCTAGCAACCGCATGGCAACCGTTACATCATCTAGCCCGGCATCAACTTGAGAAAGCACACGCCCAGACACACAAGTCACAGACTCTCGTGATCTTATACACACCAGCAGGAGATGATGCAACATTTCATCAGATGTTTCTCATGATACCAGCTGTCTAGAACAGCTGCTCACATGGACTCTGAAGCACACACACATGCACGCGCACGCATCCACACACACACAACCCAAACACACACAGACACACACAGGAAGAGGAGCAGTACCATGGACTGTGTTCCATAATCATGTCAGAGGTCACTGGCAGACAAGCGGCGTTCTGTTCCACCTGATTTTGGATACAGACCATTGATTCCTTTGTCCTGTAAAGGTTTGGTATATTCAATCAACCCCACACTCACAACCTGCAAAAATACTGTATTGGCTACTATAGCATTTGGGGTTGTCAAGGACAATCTGTCCCCTGAATGTAGCCAATCAGCACTGTAAGACAGATTTTGAACCTGCCTGATTCAAAAACGTTCTCTCCCTCCCTCCGTTTCCCACCCGTCTTCGTGGTCCCTCTCTTCCTCTCCCTTCTCTCTATCTACCGTTCTTTCTCCCCATCTCCCCCACTTCTCTTTTTGTCACCCGTCTATCTCTCTCTCGTATTCCTTCTCTCTTCCAGCCTGTTGCACATATGGTCACCACATTGGGGAAACAAAGAGGCTCCTGGGAAACTGTGTGTGTGTTTGGGGCGGTACTATCAGACGAAAAAGGATTCTGTTTGTAAGATGACCTACATACAGTCAACCAGGCACAGATGGAAAGCTTAAACACACACAAAAACACACCCCAAAACACACACGAAAAACACAACCTCACACACCCAGTCACAAACACGGAAACATCCGTCCAGATCCGGCAGGCGGCAGCTGCATTTTCTCTGATGGGATCTTGTGTGTGTGTGTGTGTGTGTGTGTGTGTCTAACGTGGCACAGAGTAGATATTATGAAAGTGTTCAACAGGGTGTGTGCATGCGTGTGTTTTTGTTATCAAGGTAATGTTATCGCTCCAGTGCTTTTGGAGCTGACACTCCTACTACAGTTCACATAGACAAGATAAACTACTACCTGCGCTCACACACTTTGACAGATCCTAAAATCCAATTGAATTAAAGACTGAGACCAGAGAGAGAGATGGTTGGCGAATGACGGGAGACGGCACATCAAAGAGCTGAGATCCCCAGTCTGAGATGCAGGGAGAGACACATCGGGCGCCAGACACAAACACGCACATTTTAAACACTTGCTTTAAATCAACGAATGAAACGTGCCTTCGAACGGGATTCAAACACGGCAAAGGGCATTGAGGGCACACGGGGAGACGAACGGTGTCGTTCTCCGCGCAGCAAGGCTGCAGAAGGAGACACACTTGCAGGAGCAACTTGCCAGCCTCTATCCTTTTCTTCCAATCCATGCCTGCAATCGAACGGCCACATATTCTCATCCGCTCTGTTCAGATGGGACAGAACTTCTGAACTTCATCAGCAGAGGCCCGCATTGTGCGCAGGTAGACGAGAATCACGCCTGACCAGACCCAAAAGTAATTTCCTTCAGACCATCTTCCAGAAGCCCAGGGAGTTGTCCGCAGTGTTTGTGGCCAATGGGACATACTTTCAGTAAGAGGGAGGCTCTTTTAAACTCCCTAACCATTGCTCATGGTCACTCTAACATGTTCCACAGGTGGGTCTGTCTGGTGGAAGAGTTAATCCACCCAACATGTGGGACGTCACCTGGGGTATGTGTGTGTATAAGCATAGCCACATTCTCTTTTTGTTGTTCTTTTCCCTCAAAACCACCAGTGGGACGCACACATAAGCAAACAGATGTTGGATCTTTTGAAAGGTCACCTAAAAAAACGTCTTCTAGCTTCATCAGTACAGGAAAAAGGAAAACATCAGATATTTCATACCTGCTGTGATGCTCATGGCCAAGCTTTTTGACACGCTCACCACACGAGCAGCAACATTTAACCCAAGTCAAAGATGGCTGTATTATTGGGGATGAGAGTGCATTCTGACTGAGAGATGTCAGCTGTCCACTGTATAATACAAACTATGATGAGACAGACAGAGAGAGAGAGAGAGAGAGAGAGAGAGAGAGAGAGACAGACAGACTGAGACAGACAGACAGAGGCAGGAATAAAGAGACAGACAGATAGCGAGATAGACATAGGGATATAGAGAGGCAAAGAGAGAGAGAGACGGATAGAAACGGTTACAGGGTCAGAAAGAGAAAAAACATCTGCACTTATTCAACACCTATCCATTCCACCAGTGCAGTTAACCCTCAATAGCCCATAACCCTCTAACCCTTAACCCTCAATAGCCCATAACCCTAACCCTTAAATTATTAGCACTACTACAACAATCTGTAAAATGCAATGTTATTGCTGAGAGAAACCATCCTTCCTTTCCTTTTGTTAATATAGCATTAACACCGGCAAAGAAATAGCAAAACATGCATAGAATTAGCCTAGTGTTAGCCTAGCCAGACTTCCAGACTGCCCTCTTCCTTCCTCTCCTCTGCCCAGCCCTGGGCTGTGTTTGCTGGGGTGACCTAGTTCAGCTGCTGGGTCTTATCCAACCAAGCTAACGTCACGTCTGGAACAAGGATACACTACCATTACCATAACACTCAAACACACACACACCGGCACACATCTACAAGCACACCCAGACACAGACATACACACACACCCAGACACAAACATATACAACCACACACACTCAGAGACAATGACACACAGAAATATAGTACCCACACCTAAACACGCACCAAGACACACACACACACACACACACACACACACACACCCAGAAGCACACATTTATTTGCAAATCAGTATGCGTCGTCTGAACTGAACTGGAGAGAGATGCGTTACTCTGTCAAAGAGATGAAACAGAGATAAATCCTGCCCAGGATGCACGTGTGCTGCCTCAGTGTGAATCTGCATCCAGCCATAGATTTTTCATCAAAAACTCGCTCCTCTATTATTCAACACAAATAGCCTATAAACACATAACTAAATGAATAGGACAAAGAAAACGGAAGACATGAAAACGCGGCAACCCAAAGAGCAGCATGGCGGTCACTGGTTATCCGGGAAAGGGAAGGTAGAGACGCACAAGACCTGCTACTCAGGGAGGGAACCCTTCTGAGAAGGAAATACAACGTAACCCATAAGGATGATGTCTAAACACTCACAGGCAGGAACGCACTCGCCACACCTGGTCGTCATGTCCGAGTCCACCTGGTTCTGCGGCCGACCTGGAGTCCACCGGAACATTCTGTCCCGAAAAGGTCATGTACTTTTATAATCTTCTACCAGCACAGCCAGAAGAGGACTGGCCACCCAGCATGGGTCTGGTTCCTGTGTAGGTTTCCTCCTTGATTCCGACTCTACTTGGAAGTTTTTCATAGCCATTGTACATGAACTTCTTGTTGTTGCTTGCCCTTTGGGGTTTTACGCCAGACACCTGTATCAGCGCAGCTCCGTCTGCGGTTGAAGATGCACTCAGAAGATACATCTTCAGAAACACAATGAAAACCCCAAAAAAGAAAACGAGACCACAGAGGATGGAGGAAAATTGGAGCTAAGTCAATGTATTGATATAAAACCAGGACCACCTGGGGGCCAATTCAAACCGATCCTCCTGTCAGACCAACGTCAAAAACGGGATCCCATGTCTCTACGATACCAGGTGTTTCATGGAGCAAAGAGCCGACGATCAGCAGTTCAGACATCAACCAAGTGCACACGAGTCACTGTTTTGGGAAACAGATAAGGGAAGGATTTGGCGATGTGTTAACCCTCAGATGCACAGACAGGTACACAGATGCCAGAGATGACGAGAGGTTTCCTACCACAGGGTAGAGTGATTATCCCACCCATCTTCACATGAATACATGATCCGCACTGCGCTCTGAAGAAAAGCACCTGCTAAATGACTATATCTAAAGTAGTTTGGTTTGTTAAATGTACAGCCCATCACTGTCTCTACTATTTATTATATTTGTCTATTCATTTTTTGTTCTATTGTTGTTGTGTATATATACACACACACATACACACACGTTAGTAATAGTATTTTATTTGACTATAATTGTTATTATATTGTTCACTGCAATGTCTAGACTGAAGCTTTGGCAATGTTTTACACAATGTCTTTCAGGCCAATGGAGCAATTTCAGTTTGAGAAAGATGCAATAGAGAGAAGGTGAGGAAAAAGTTGAGAAAAGAGGGAGAGGAAGTGGGGGAGGAACGAGAATGAGAACGGGAGGCCAAAGGGAGGAATGAGAGAGAGGAAGAGGAGTGGGAAGTGAGAGAGGATCTAATAACCCAGACACTAATGACTCACTGTTCCCAATGTATGAATACACACGCGCACGCGCACGCGCACACGCAGGACGGCAACGAGGTGCAGCAGCTGTTGGTGTGTAAACAGAATGGAAGTTTCAAGTATTTCATGCCATCACTCCCCCCTCCCTCCCTGTCTGTCTGTCTTTCCCTTTCCGTCTGTCCACTCCACATTCCCCATCCCTTCTCCTGAAACGTAAGGGCTGTCTCACCCAAAGGGCTGTCTCACCCAAAGGGCTGTCTCACCCAAAGGGCTGTCTCACCCAATACCTTTCACCAATTAAGGGAATTGGTGTTCAAAATGAGGGATTTTGGAATTCAAACTCCATCCACAGATTATCCTTTCTCTTCCTCTCTTCCTCCTCTCTCTCGCTCGCTCTCCACATGTTAATCTGCAGGAACATTCCTGTTGTGTGAGTCACGGTCTGGACAGCCCTGTGTTTGTGCCCCGTCACAGACAAAGAGACACAGGGAGGAAAACAGAGGGAAAGAAAGTAAAAAAGACAGACAGACAGAGACAAACCCAGCAGTAGAGCGAGAGAACGGGGGAGAGAAATGAAGGAGGGAAGAAGGTCGGTCGAGGAGGGAGGGGTCTTTAAAATGTCAGTGGAAAAGCAGACTGGAAGTCCTAGATTAGCAGGGACTTTCCCCGTTCTACATTCCAGTGTGAGAGCGTGCGCCCTTTCCCGGGGCTGCTGGCTGATCAGAGATAAAGTAGGGATGTGGAAAATGGAGGGTGGGCAAGGGTGCCTTTTCACATCTACCATTTCCCTCTCTCTCTTTCTCCCTCTCTTTTATGTTTCTGCTCTCACCCCTCACCCCCATCAAGGCTAAGCCCCATCCCTACACTCGGACTTCCTCTCTCTTTCATCTTTCAGCCTATCAGAGCTGAGCGGAATAAGGGAAGGGGGGCTTTCTCCTGGAAGTAACACACACACTACGCATCCAAAGACAAGGAAGAAGGGATGACTAATCGAAAGGAAAAACGTAGTGTAGCTAGATTGTGGTGATGGGAACGGCGGAAGAGTTATACAGTATGGCAAGAGATAAAAAGAGGAAGAACAGCTAGACACACAAATAGGGGAATACAGGAGGACAAAGACAACAGAGAGAACGAGAAGCCAGCCAGGGGTGGACAAAGTCGGATCCAGGGTCATTATTTTTCTAAATTACATGGGAAAAGTATAGTGATGCAGAATGGAAGAAGGAAAGAGACATATTTGTAAAATATCTCATTAAAGTTGGCATATTTCTGACATTTTGGTTATTTGTAGCTTTACTCCTTGCGCATAATGTGAATAATATTTAGATGAGAAAAAATCTTCTTTTATTCACTTTGAATACTGAAGAATGCAAATATGAATATCGAAAATTTACCTTTGTTTAATCTGTAAATGGGATATGTGACCTGTGATGTTCAATATGAATATCTTTCAGAAATGTGTTTTTCGCACTTTTATGTTTTTATTTTCTGTATTCCGACTCACTGAAAAAATAAAGCTTGAATACTCCTCCATTCCAATTTTTTTTTAATAAAGGTTAAATACTCCTCTACCACCCTAAAATAAACATGAAAGTTACATAAAAAATGGTACTGTACAAGTTCTTCAGTAGGATCTCCGCTTCTTTTGGAGATGTGGCCAATTCATACACAGAATCTGGCTGATTAACTACGACACACCCGCATGATGTATCCATCTAGGCTTGTCCACTCCAGTCTGCTTATTACCAGTCGGCAGTAGAGTGGTACCTAAGGGCTCGACGTCTCATGGCCACAATGTTTTAGGTCGGCCAGGTCAGTTGGGGCAAGCAACTGACCTGGCTTTTTTATGTTTTGCCCCCAGCAGAAGAAATGTGAGCCAGTGAGAGGTTTTGTTCTGGGGCAGCCCCTATGCAGGGTCAGGGAAATACTCAGAGGGGCACCACTCGGAGACAAACGAGGGAGTGTCTGAGTGGGTTTCCTGTTCTATCTCTAGAATATTCTACCTAGAGACGGACACCTGTTGTTGCTTTTTAGCGTCTACGGATGAAATATTAGGAGGTTAAAATGTCAAACTTACTTTTGATATTTACATTTAAACGTTGAATACTTTAAAAATACGCAGTATGCAAATTATCCTTCCAAAAGGCCGTTCTATAGAACATGAAAACTCAAACCGGTTTGTTTGTTTTAATTTAAAAAAGGATCACCCTAAAATCGATCCGAATGCTTCCAGGAAGCCGAGAGTTCCAGACCTAGAAAAGACACACACAAAGCACACACAGATATACAGAGGAGCGGGTTATTTCCCCCTGTATTTCCTGTAGTGGTAGAGTCCTAAGAGTGAGTCAGGCTTCAATGAACTGGCAGACAAAACCAACTGCACAGGACAGGGGACACAGGGGTCAGAGAGAGGAAGTGGGCTGGCCCGGAATGTAAAGTACCAGACGAGACCAAACTAGTTACGTCTCCATCCCTCTCTCTTTTTCTCTCTCGCTGTCTATCTAGCTCCAGCTCAACCCCCGTCTCCTTTCTTTCCCTACTCCCATTCTCCCACCTTTCTGCCTAAATGAGCCGAGGGAAGAGGTCTCCACACACAC
Source organism: Esox niger (assembly GCA_016801105.1). NCBI lineage: Eukaryota > Metazoa > Chordata > Actinopteri > Esociformes > Esocidae > Esox > Esox niger. The sequence continues at coordinate 11,478 of JACXGJ010008748.1, forward strand.
AGACACACACAAACACACACACACACACACACACACACACAGACACACACACACACACACACAGAGAGAGAGAGAGAGTACAGGACACACTCAGTGCCCCATGGGCCCACATTCCATTACACACCACCTGGAGAGGTTGTTAATTCTCATGGTGACAGCTCTCCTAAACCTAGCACAATACGCGCGCACACACTCGCACACATACACATGCACAGATGCATCCACAATCCAATTTTGGTATGTTACCAGTGAAAACTATAGGGAAAAGTCTAGGAGCAAACACCTTCAGTTTGGCATGAGGTGTGTTGGTAAAATATGTGGCAGGATGTGTTAAAGAGCTATGCGTTTCATTGGTTCTCCATGTGCAAGCTTGGTGGATTGGAGCAACCAACAGTTTGCATTTGAACCAACCCTCCGCAATCCCCCACTTCCCACTAAGAGTTTTGGTTGACTAGGTATAAAAAATGCGTAAACATTATGAAAATTCTCCATTTGTAAGATATTTCTGAAGCAATTTAATGCATTTGGCACAATGATTCCCTACACTATTGAGCACTTGTTTTCTTTCAATTGAAATGGAATGTTACAATCAGTTAGAATTTTTGCATCCGGGAAATTACAGAACAGATTTGTGGTTTTCCTGCAGTGCAAAAATTGGTAGATGTGCTTGAGGAGGACATAATCGTGTCTCTTAGTGACACAGATGGAAGAAAGGCAGGGGACAGCTTTTCAGGAGACGGTCTGGCTATCCTTAATAAAGACAGCTGGTCATGAATGGATGTACCATTTCCTTCTTGCTTCAGTGTGTTCATAGTTCATAACAATACAAAACATAACAAGAAAAATGTATTTATATTTGGACACTCAAAACCTCAACTCCATTTGATCTCCAAAATATTGTATTTGTATCATGTAATCCCCTCCAGCCAGCCCTGCAGAGATACAACAGCTTCAGAGAGAGAGACAGGGGAAAGGCCTCACACCAGCAGGCGGGAGAGAATCAATCATTTACTAGCTCTGCACAGACAACGCATAGAATACACACAGTCGGAAAAGTGACCACATCAATGGGGCCATTAGAAGGGGCTGTAACAGCCACCGAACTCACGAAACACATTCAACTACATTACCCACACTGCAACAGGCCCAGTGCTCTTGAAACAGGTTAAAATACATTACGGAATATTGCACCACATTAAACTCATATATACATATATTCTGAGTGCCGGTGCCAGCTCTAGGATGGCGGTGGTAAAAGTACACGCATGCACGCACGCACGCACGCGCGCGCACGCACACACACACACACATTCCAGAGCATGGTGCTCTCACACACTTTAGAGTCATTGCCTTTGATGTGAGTGTGGGAACGTTCAGGGAGGGAGGGTGAGAGGGAGGCAGAGGGAAGGGGAGGGGGAGGGAGGGGGAGGGAGACTAGTTATGGGGCTCCAAAACTAGCGACAACCAACTCCAGGCTGATGGGGGAAAAGAAAAGAAAATCACACGTCAAAACAAAACTGTTTTTTCGGATGGGCCTCAACACACTTTACAGTAGGGGGCCAAAAAAACATTCACAAAATAAAAGCTTGTACTAAAACATAGAACGACAACACGGCAGGGCTACACTAGCCCAACATAATGGTCTTGTTTCCACTTACTGAGGCTGGAAAGAGGGCGAGAGCAGAGAAAAGGAGGGTGAGAGAGGGAAAGGGAGGGAGAGGCTCCCACTTGAAGCTTCTTGGCTGGAGCAGTTTGTGTACCGCAGTGATCCAGTTAAACAGAGGTTACTTTATATAAAACCTAACTCCAGTCTCTGTTTCACAGACACACAGTATCTCTGTAAAGAGTAGCTCAACTAGCCTTCAAACACAGTGCTTCACTCCCACCTCTCAATAAACCCAGTGACCTGCATGTGTGTGTGTGTGTGTGTGTGTGTGTGTGTGTGTGTGTGTGTGTGTGTGTCTGTGTGCGCATGTGCACGGGAGAACGTAGAGGAGTCTGTTCCAGTGACCTGAATGGGAAAGGTAACACTCCAGTGCACATAGACCCAGTGTCTGCCTCTACCCGTCTGTTTCTGCCTGTCTGTCTCCACCTGTCTGTCTCCACCTGTCTGTCTCTACCTGTCTGTCTCTACCTGTCTGTCTCTACCTGTCTGCCTCTACCCGTCTGTCTCCACCTGTCTGTCTCCACCTGTCTGTCTCTACCTGTCTGTCTCTACCTGTCTGCCTCTACCTGTCTATCCGTCTCTCTCCACCTGTCTGTCTCAACCTGTCTGTCTCAAACTGTCTGTCTCTATTTGTCTATCCGTCTGTCTCCACCTGTCTTTCTCTACCTGTTTGAATGTGGAATTTTATTTTGACCCATTCTTTTACTGTCTTTACCTGTCTGTCTCTACCTGTCTGTGTCCCTGGACCTGTCTTGGTCTCTTGCTGCCTCCATCACCTAATGGTAGAAGGTTGGTTGGGAAGATATCCTACCACCCACAGGCTCTAGCTGGCAGTAGAGAGGGCAATTTTTGTTATCACAATAGAAACCATCATTGAAATGTATAAGACAACATAGTTAACAATCTAGTCTGTGAAAATGGAAAGACAAGAATGACATTGGAATGGACATTATACATAAAATGTACAGACTAGATTGTAAAATATATTGCCTTACATATTTCAATTATGGCTTTTATTTTGAAAAAGAAAATTCTGGCACTGCTATCATAATATACTGCTGCTAGAAGAACGGTAATGAAGCTTCATATGGCCAACACTAGCTGGCAGTATAACAAAATATCCACCTCTGTCTGTGTGTGTGTCTGTGTGTGTGTCTGTGTGTGTGTCTGTCTGTGTGTGTGTCTGTGTGTGTGTCTGTGTGTGTGTCTGTGAGTGTGTCTGTGTGTGTGTCTGTGAGTGTGTCTGTGAGTGTGTCTGTGAGTGTGTCTGTGAGTGTGTCTGTGAGTGTGTATGTCCCTCTGTCCGTCCAGTCACTGGTCTGTCTGGCTGGGTTTGCCTCTAGCTAAAGCTCTGGGACTAAATTGAATTCCACACAGGGTAGGGGGATGAGGGGTGGGGTAATTAGCTAGAATAACACAGGGGTGGGGAGTGGTGCAGTGTCTGAAAGAGAGCCTTCATCAGAGAGAGAGAGACAAAGAGTCTTTTCAGGGTGGATTTACAGCTCATTCTGTTGTGATGTCATCAGAGCGAGACACACACCCTTGAGTTCAGCGGAATCCCCCTAGTAAACTAGTTGCATACATAGCACGCCACTTCATGTACACACCGAGCCAGGTAACAACACAGACACACACACCAGGACACAGCATGCCCAGTGGTAACTGCCACAGCAACATGGGGGGCTTCTAATAGTGCAAAGTCAATGTGAGACAGACACAGTTGTAGGCAAGAATGTGATGTCATAGGTGTGCGACCTACCCTGGATGCATTGCAGCGAGCCGTCCTCCGCTCTGATGGTGAACGTCTCCCCTGGATTCACCTGCACCAGAATCACCTGCCGAAAAGAGAGAACAATCAGACACTTCACAACAATGAAATGCAGGAAGGATCAGACACTACAAAACGATGAGAGACAGTAATGATCAGACACTACACAACAGTGAGAGACAGTAATGATCTGACACTACACAACAGTGAGAGACAGTAATGATCAGACACTACACAACAATGAGAGATAGTAACAATCAGACACTACGCAACAATGAGAGACAGAAACGATCAGACACTACCCAATGATGAGAGACAGAAACGATCAGACACTACCCAACGATGAGAGACAGTAACGATCAGACACTACCCAACGATGAGAGACAGAAACGTTCAGGGATGTACCAATACCACTTTTTTCAGACAGAGTACAAGTATAAGTACTTATATTCTGAGTACTTGCAAATACTGAGTCCCGATACAAAGTACTCAAAGCTGTACTAGGTAGGATTTTGTCAGTAAAAAAACTAGTTTTGTCCGCTATAAACATGTGGTTCTCTACATTAACTTAAGCTCTCACCATTTGTGCTCCATCTTATAATATTCTCTACCTTATATAATATATTATATAAATAGTTTATTTTTATTTTTATATTTTAGTTTTTCCTTTGGAAATGTGAACAATACAACCCATTGCAAGCTTATATTTTGAAGGACATATATGAAAATGTCTTATTTTTGCTAGCAAATGTATATAATGTTTCACCACAGACTTTTATTTTGAAGGGATCATATGAAAGGAGGTCTTGTTGCTGCTGCTGAATCTCTAATGTTACCTGCATGACGCTAATCCATTGTAGCTATCGAGTTGACAGTTAGCTAGTTTCTAACCTTGGGTTGTCGCTCAGACGATGGCAACCTTCATATCAATGTGACAGCCACTTACTGACAGTTCAATGTATTTGTGAACTGTCTGTTAATAGACACAGTCAGTTATTTATCTGTGACCTGACTATCTGATTTGATATTCTGAACGTTGTTGCTCTGTTCTGATGCTCGCGCAATTTTTAAACTATGCGCGATTCATTGAATCTTTTCATGCTCTTGAATTTTTTTCTGCCTGTGACAGGCTGTCTCTGGACATTTTATTTTGCTTGTCCAGTGTTGAAGTCAACTATTGTTGTGGTTCTGTGCTGCTAGCATTAGGATACTCCTTGAACTCTGCACTGTGTTGTGTCTAACAATGTTTTATCAAATTGCTTGTGTTAAAGTATTTTTCCTTTTCCCCTTGATAATTTAGCAGAGCACAGCTTGCACTCTACTTGTGTCATTGCAGATGTCTTCTCGCTCTACCAATCAGAGCTCCATATTCTATACTTATGCATCCAGAGTTGACACAACCATTGATGTTTCCACGACATGGTATCGGCATTTTTCTATGAGTACATGAGCCCAGTATCGGCCCGATACCCCATACTGGTATCTGTGCTTTCCTACAACGATGAGAGACAGTAACAATCAGACACTACCCAACGATTAGAGACAGAAACGATCAGACACTACCCAATGATGAGAGACAGAAACAATCAGACACTACCCAACGATGAGAGACAGTAACGATCAGACACTACCCAACGATGAGAGACAGTAACGATCAGACACTACACAACGATGAGAGACAGTAACGATCAGACACTACCCAACGATGAGAGACAGTAACGATCAGACACTACCCAACGATGAGAGACAGTAACGATCAGACACTACCCAACGATGAGAGACAGTAACGATCAGACACTACACAACGATGAGAGACAGTAACAATCAGATACTACACAACCAAGGAAGACAGAAATGATCAGACACTACCCAATGATGAAAGACAGTAACGATTAGACACTACACAACGATGAGAGACAGTAAGGATCAGATACTACACAACGAAGAGAGACAGGAAGAATCAGATACTTCAAAATGATGAGAGAGAGGAAGAATCAGATACTACAAAGCGATGAGAGACAGGAAGAATCAGATACTACACAACGATGAGAGACAGGAAGGAGCAGATACTACACAACGATGAGAGACAGGAAGAATCAGACACTGCACAACGATGAGAGAAAGGAACGATCACACACTACACAAGAATGTTGGTACAGGAAACCCATCACAAAATCCAGAAACACAGACAAGAAACAACAATCACAGATAATACAAATACAGACACAACATTGATCACAGACACACCGGAGGGGAAAACATGAATTTACTGTAAGGCAGGACCTCTCACATACACTGGCACTCAAACACTGTCCCTCCCTAACAGACCCGAGGCCTACAACACTCAGGCTGTGTGTGTGTGTGTGGAGAATCTTACCATCATGTTGTCCATGTAGATGTTGCTGAGAGTGTAAAAGTGAAACACATGTTGTGCCATGGCCCACAAATTACAGAAACCATACACACACTACAGAAACCACACACACACACTACAGAAACCACACACCCACACTACAGAAACCACACACACACACACACACACACACACTACAGAAACCACACACACACACCCGCCGGAAACCACACAAACATACACACACTACAGAAACCACACAAACATACACACACTACAGAAACCACCACAACACGCTGCAGACACCACGCTGCAAACAAACACACACGCTGCAGAAATCACGCACAAACACAGAATTAACCACACACACACCCTGCATAAATCACCCACAAAAACACACAACAGAACACACACACGCCGACACCCTATGCGCTACAGGTGTATCTTCCTATAATGTTCATATCGCCTCCAGTTCTGTCTGCATCTTGCCATTGCAGTGCAAAGCACCTCTCCCCATCGCTCTTCCTCACACACACACACACACACACACACACACACACACTTTCTGCACTGTCTGCTGCTTCTGTTGCTATGGGAACCACAGAGCGTACTAGAGGCCAACCTAGGTTTGTCTTGATGAGACCTTGCCACTCATGTGTTTTGTACTACTACAGTACTAAAGAAATGTATGTATTTAAATTCTGTACGTATTTGGGTCTTTAATTCATATATCTGACTAAGACGCAGCTATTCAACAAGGTGCATGACACACACATACACGCACAAGCACAAAGAAACTCAGTCTCTGTGTCTGTTCCTCTGCAGATAATCAACTGAACAGCAAGATATGAAGATCCTTTCTGATCTGCAGTAGGAGCTTTTCATATTGATACCCTGAAAAAACTCCCTAATGGTTTTCCCTCCGGGGGAGCGTTCTGAGTGATGCTACTCCCTCTCACACCAACAGAACTCAGCCCTGGGTTGGAGCGCACACGTGTGTGTGTGTGAATGTGAGTGTGCATGTTACCTGTTGCGCCGCGTCTCCGCTAACCATGTGCTGCATCAGCGGATCGCTCAGCAACGGAGGCGGAGCCAAGTCCATCAGCTGGTCGGTCATCATCATAGTGACGTACATTCATGGATACACACGCTGGCCTGGCCTACCTGGAGACAGAGATCGGGTTAGCAACCAGATTGAACCAACAGTCACCGGAACCGCAAAGTCAGGGTGGAATCTGAAAGAATGTTTCTATTCATTTGGTTGCAGCGTTTCAGTTACGCCGATAGCATAAGGACAGTTGGTCTGCGAGAAACTGATTTAAAAATAGCTAATTGTGGTCTCCGTGGCAAGAAGGAGGGCCTTTGAAACCCCCCAAGAGATTGCATGAGCAGTTCTGGAAGTCGGCGTACATCCAAAACTGCGTGCACAGAGCCCAACACACACCGCTCTCTGGAGAAGGCGATTATGGCGATGTAATTGGAGGCTGCTGAGTGATCGCTGTTAATGAGCTGCCAGCTAACTGATTTAATTTTTTACTTAACCTTTATTTTCTGAGACTAAGATCATGGTCTCTTTTACGGATGAGCCCTGAAGTTACAGAAATACACACATCAAAATATATAGAAAACGCAAACTGAGAAACGCATTCACTAAATAAAAACAGGTAAGAAATAAGGTGCAGGAAAACCTAAACCCCGAAACCGGCTTTGGCACTCGTGTCTAAAGGTCACGATGTTTAAAAATGATGTTAGGTTCAATGTGGGTTTTGGTAAATGGCCTTTTACATTCTTTTCCTGGTTGAAAATCCGGTAAAGAGAATTGAAACTGACAGCTACAGTTGCATTCATATATTTCAAAAGGTATTTGGATGGTGGCAATATATTTTTGGGCTCTGTATTCCAGTCCTTTAGTTATAATAATATAATAATGTAACGTTGATGTTAATTTGAGGGTACTTTCCTCCAAATCAGATCAAATATTTGGAAACCACAGTAGTTTTTCGAAATAGTCCTGCAGCAAAAAGTACTCGGACAAACTGACTATGTGTACAGCCAGGTAGTCCGACACAGCACTTGGTTTAGTATCCCTTGCTTGTAATGATGAAGTCTGCGGCCTGTGACCCACCTACATCACCAGACCCAGAGTACAGTATCATCCCTGCTGACAATGTGTCACAGTTCAAATACCTCTGGAGTTCATTGAGGATGTGGCCATAGTCAAGAACCAATAGGAATGGAATAATCTGCTTTCTGCTATTTAGCAAGAGGCCTGACCTACATAACAATACCGTTTCTACTCTCAGCTTCTAAAATAACAAATTCATGTTTTTCAAACAAAATGTTTTGTCCGCACAGATGCCCAGATATTTGTTTTCAGGGACACGATCAATATGGGCACCGTCATCCAAAGTTGTTGGGCTTGAATCATTTCAGGTCAATAAAGTGTGTCTGAAAAACAATGTGGGCAGACTGCAGTTCATACAGAACGTGGTCAACCGAGGGGGCGATAGCCCAAAGTGTCATCAACTTACCGGATACTTGTTCTAACAGACAAGTCAATACTGTCAATGTAAACAGTCAAAAGTACAGAACCTGAACTCTATCAACCTCTGTGAGACGTATTTATTTTTCTGCCCGAAAATGCTGATTAATTCCCATCAGAAGACACGTTTTATGAGTCGGGTAGGTTGTAAACGGGTAAAGGTAGGTTGTAAACGGGTAAAGGTAGGTTGTAAACGGGTAAAGGTAGGCTGTAAACGGGTAAAGCTAGGTTGTAAACAGGTAAATGTAGGTTGTTAACGCGTAAAGGTAGGTTGTAAACGGGTAAAGGTAGGTTGTAAACGGGTAAAGGTAGGTTGTAAACGGGTATATGTAGGCTGTAAATGGGTAAAGGTAGGTTGTAAACGGGTAAAGGTAGGTTGTATACGGGTAAAGGTAGGATGTAAACGGGTAAAGGTAGGTTGTTAACGGGTAAAGCTAGGATGTAAACAGGTTAAGGTAGGTTGTTAACGGGTAAAGGTAGGTTGTAAACGGGTAAAGGTAGGTTGTAAACGGGTAAAGGCAGGCTGTAAACGGGTAACGGTAGGTTGTAAACGGGTAAAAGCAGCCCGGTCGGAGCCAGTTGAGGAAAGTTTCAACTGTGTCCATGGCACGGAACACATTATGCAAAGAAACCCATAGGAATACACACACACGCACACACACACACGCACACACACACACGCACACACACACACACACAATTTACTGTCATGGTGGTGGAGAATGATTTCCAGAGAATATTTAAAAAAAAAAAGGTGTGTGTGTGTGTGTGTGTGTGTGCGTGCGTGTGTGGACAAAGAGTCTTGTGTAAGCAACTCTCAAATATAACATAAGAGCACAAAATGGGCATAGACTAGGGTGTCTCATACACACCAGGGAAGGGGTAAATAGGCCTCGAAAACCACCCCGAACGCACACATGTCAGCTTGTCACCCCTGACCGCAGGCTTCACATCCACTTGACAGACAGTCGGATCCACATGGCAGAGATGGGGGTAGGGGAGGACGGGGAAGACGCCCTCAAAATGATGTGGAATCCGACCTGCACTGATCAACCTCCTGCCAAGTGTATGACCACTTCTGAGGCTTGTATTACCCTCCGATCATGCAAAACCACAAAGAATTTGAAACCGAATCAAAATAAATGCCCTTATCTGTCGCAGTGAGATACCACAAAGTGCGATCACAGAAGCTCTACCGTCTGTGTGACCTTCGACGACCATGTGTGGTCGAAGGCCAGAGGAAGACAGACCACGACCAAACCCTGGAAACGGTCATGGTGATGTGTTTTGTGCGTCTACAGAGACAGAGGGACCAAATTCCAGCGAACTAGGGTTCGGGCCATTCATTCCTAGACATCACGAACGACTGGATTTCCACGTTCCAAGGTGAAAAACACACCACTAGCAGCCTGTCACCGGGCCACAGACAACATACAGACTGGACTGTCTGGAAAGGTCTGTTGAAAATGTCCTTGCGGTGATAAGGTTCCTGCTAAAGACATGCCCCGCCCCCCCCCCCCCCCATCAGTCCCATTCAAGTGTTCTGGTCTTACAAAAGATATTCAGACCAGGAGAACACACACACAGGACTACCTTTGTGAGGGAGCAGAGAGAGGTGGGGAGGAGATAGGGGGAGGGGGAGGGGGAGGAATGTTGGGCTTGTGCTAACTTTGAGGAGAACACACACACACACACAAACACACACAGAGACAGAGAGGCTCTTTATATGAGACGGAACTCTCCCAGGATTCCCTGGCTTGCCAGCTTTCTGCCACATGTGCACTGTGTGTGTGTGTTTGTGTGTGTGTGCGTGTGTGTGCGTGTGCTCACTCGTTCAAAACAGAGTATGTCTCTATACCTACAGGACAGAGACACGCTATGTGTGTGTGTGTGTGTGTATGTGTGTGTGTGTGTGTGTGTATGTATTTGTGGGGTGTGCCGGTCAGTGTGTTTGTAAGTGAATGTGTGTGTGTTTGTGTGTTTATGCCTCTGTGTGTGTTTGTGTGGTGTGTGTGTACGTGTATGTGCATATGACTTTGTGTGTTTCTGTGGCTGGTCTGCGTGTGTCTATGTGTGTGTGTGTGTGTGTGTGTGTGTGTGTGTTGGGTGTGCAGTTGTAGTTATTCTGCCCTGTAATTGCCGTAATGATATGTCATCCGCACAGAACAACTCAGCAGGGGTGGGGTGGAATGCCTAGACACACACACACATACACACACACACACGGACGCACACACGCACACACACACACACACACACACGCACACGCACACACACACACACACACGCACACACACATGCACACACACATGCACACACACACACGCGCACACACACATATGCACAGACAGACAGACACGCGTTTAAACAGGTCTCTCAACACACTGCCTTGCGGGCAGGCTTTTACAGGGAGCTTTGATTTAACACCTGAGAATGACAACACAAGGACACGCGCGCCTGGCGACTAGAGGAAGTTGCCTAAACAGACAGACGGCTGCTCATTAACACACAGACCGCTACACGGGGACAGCAGCAGAACCACATGCGGAAGCTTTCCAAAACAGAGGCCTTGACCAGCGCTGTTGCTGAATACAGTTCAGGTATTAGCATCAAAATCCATCACTACATTGGCGGTGGACCGTTTGCAGGTAAACAGAATGACAGCGGAGCAGCGATGCTCTCTGTTGGCTGAGCAGTTAGCCGAGGTTCACTATTTCCCACGTGCATCGATGCTCCTAATGCAAAGGATTCTGTTGCATTTATTATGCTGGGTGTTTAAATCCTCTGACAAACATGGTCAAGTTAGCGAAGGTTAAGCACCCAGAAGGTTGGAGGAAAGCTGCTCTGTGGCGAACGGACGCTGTCACACGGATTTCTCCGACAACAAGGCCAAGCCTGGGGGATACGTCCCAGTTGGGAGTTTACTTGACTCAAACATGTCTTGGAGGCAGATTTGTCCTAAAGGCAGAAACTAACGTGATTGGTTGAGTCAGTGGAGTGGGCCAACATAGAAGACCTAAATTTGACATTTAAAGCGGTTAGGGGAAGGTTTAAGGTTAGTAGTTCAGGGTAAAGACAAGCACTAATCCTGGTCAAATATCCTCTAAGACCATTTAGCCCTTTAAAATACAAGCCCCGCCCTCCCCACTGAGTCAACTAATCATGTTCATCAATGTCTTGAGGGCAGATCTGCCTCCGAGACACGTCTGAGTTAGGCCAACTCCCATCTGGAGTGATCAACAGCCAAATATCACCTAGGACCACAACACTGGTGGGTTAAGAAAATCTCAAAAGTAGCCCCTTTACTACAACACAACCGGGATGACTCAAGTTCCAAGGAAACACAAATCAAACTAATTTGGGGACACTGACCCACAGAGATTACAGGGACAACGGCAGACATCTTTCTCCCCAGAAAGTGTATTTGATAAAACACGTTTTAGATCAGCAGCATCGATACAAACCGTTTTTACCAATTCCAAGCCGTAGACGCAAAAGAACAAGGAATACAGAAGCACAATGCTTTGGACAAACTCCATAGAACCTAGGAAGAAACCTAGAACGGAATCAGGCTCTCTCCCTATTCACCTTTCCCATCTCTCTTCCCCTCCCTGTAAATACCAGTCATTCTGTAGATGGTTCAGTAGACGTGTATGTGTGTGTGTGTGTGTGTGTGTGTGTGTGTGAGTGTATGTTTGTATCAGAGTATGCACTGAGTTCAGACGTGTCAAGACTCGGCGACAGGATGAGCGTGAGCTTTCTTACCTCTCAATGTCTCTCCATCGCTCACTCCCTTTCTCTCTCTCTCTCTCTCTCTCTCTCCATCTTCATCTCTTCTCTTCCTCACTCTCTCTCTTTTTCTCTCTCCAGCTCTCTCTGCTCTCCCTCCCAATACACTATTTATCTCTCTTCCCGACATCTTTCACTCTCCTCTTTCCTTCAACCTTTATCGCTAAGTCCTCTTCCTCACCCTTGACCCACAATTCCTATTCTCCCTCCTCCTCTCTCTCCTCTAATTGAACTCCTTCCATGGAACACACTGGGGGCTCAGGTTGAGATCTTAAAGCACCCAATACAGCTCTAGCTCCAAGGGTGTGTCAGATGTATGTTTCCTATTCCATGTCTAAGAATGAGGGGTGTGGCGTTGGCACAAAATAATGAATAAATAAGTTGTGTAAGTGTGGATGCTTGACCTGTCACTGGCTAATCAGAACATGCAACATGCATAGAAGGTGAAGACCCAATCACACTGCTCCACACGTTTACCTGAACATGTTTACAGTCTGCATAACAGACTCAGTAATGTAAATGAAAAGATCACATGGAATACTGAAATGAGAATACTGAATTGAGAATATTGAAATGAGAATACTGAAATGGCAATACTGAAATGATTACCGTGTAAAAAAAGATAAGGGTGCAAGCAAAGTGGATACAGTATTTTTGTAGTATAAGCATGTGTATCAAGTAAATTATGTACATATAATCCCTGAAATAGAGTCAGGGCCTTCTGTAAATCATGTACATATAATCCCTGATATAGAGTCAGGGCCTTCTGTAAATCATGTACATATATTCCATGATATAGAGTCAGGGCCTTCTGTAAATCATGTACATATAGTCTATGATATAGAGTCAGGGCCTTCTGTAAATCATGTACATATAGTCTATGATATAGAGTCAGGGCCTTCTGTAAATCATGTACATATAGTCTATGATATAGGGGCAAGGCCTTCTGTAAATCACTCAACAAGTTGTTTTAAATAGGTTTCATTTAAACACAGTTGGCTTCGAGGGTTTTAGGGGGAATATAAACTTGCTGGACTGTGGTCGTGTAAACAGTTCAGAAGCACAAAGATCACATTAAAAGTCAACAAGTTGCATTGCACGAGCACAACAAATATCACCGTTTGTGAAGCTGAAAAGGAATCCATGTTCCATGTGCATATTGGCAGGCTGGTACAGCAGAGTATGAGCTATGAGCATGCAGTGGCAGAATTCATACCACAGCCTGGCTCTGGGTGGTCTGTCTGTCATGCCCATGTACTGCTGTAGCATGGGTTTGAATCTGACCAACTCGTCTGAACAGCGTTCACAATTTTCCTGTCTAAAAATGTAATACTTGTTTTATAAAGTATTCATGCCAGCAGTTACGCCGACACCAGCTATTGCCGGGTCATAAAATACCAGCGTTACCTGAAAATAAGACATTTACCGAAAATTTCCATCCGTCCCAGCGAAGCCGGTCAAGGTGATATGAAACAGGTAAATGACAACCAAACGTGCAGTTGGCACCAGAGCCACATCAACGGCAACCGAATATAGAGCCCAAGTGAAAGACAGCTGCAACTAGGCGTTGGATTGGCTGAAATTAGTCTCTGCTCTCTGATAGGCTGAGAACGAGTCAGAAGGATGGAGGAAGGAAAGTGAGGCAGCAGTGTACAGTGTATTCCCATGGCCAGACGAAGTTACATAACGCACGCACACGCACACACACACACACACACACACACACACACACACACACACACACCCCTGGACTAGAATAACACTCACACTGCCAGGCGAGGACAACTTCCTCCCTCCCTCCGTCCCTCCCTCACGCACACACACGCGCACACACACACACACTAAGGAGGAAGGAGAAACTGAGGGCCTGAAATTATGTGTGCCACAAGACTGAGTTAGCCCACAAAGCCAAAGTCTAACCCTTTTCGTCACACACACACACACACACACACACACGCTGTGAAGAAGCAGAGTTAGCGTTATATGAGCGGTCCACGTATGAGCTGAGCAGACGTGTCTGCCAGGCATCCCTCACTCCCCATGCAGCTGGCTGCCTGTGTCTGTGTGTGGTTGTTGTGTCATGGTGTGTGTGTGTGTGTGTGTGTGTGTGGTTATTGTGTCATGGTGTGTGTGTGTGTGTGTGTGGCTGGGCCGTCAGGGACTCGGCTGTGGGTTTGCTGCCTGCTGGCCCCTTGCCCAAACCACAGACACACGTCTGCAACACACACACACACACCGAGCCACTGCCACGTAGCTGCTAAGGCTAACGCCAGCCCTGAGAGAGAGAATGTGCTGCTCCATTCCTGTGTTAGACTACACACATACACCATGACACAACTACACACATAGACCATGACACAACTACACACATACACCATGACACAACTACACACATAGACCATGACACAACTACACACATACACCATGACACAACTACACACATACACCATGACACACATACACCATGACACAACTACACACATAAACCATGACACACATACACCATGACACAACTACACACATAAACCAGGACACACATACACCATGACACAACTACACACATACACCATGACACAACTACACACATAAACCATGACACA
>JACXGJ010008749.1:0-26208 GCA_016801105.1 Esox niger
ACACACACACACACACACACACACACACACACACACACACAACATACAATAAACATTGGCGCTTCACACAGTATTCCCACCTTAAGCAAAGAGAGAATTGTATAAAATGTGAGGTGCCTTTGCGTTAAATGTTGAAATGATAGCCCTGCAATATTCATCAGCTAATGTTAGAGAGAAGACAAAGCAAGCACTCATTGCCATGTCGCTTGTTTGATGTCTCTGCTTTCTTCATGAAATCGCTGGCATACTAAGCAGGAGCTTGACTTTAATGTTTACCAAAGAACAAGCGTACAAAACAAAATAATATGAACACAGCAATATGAACAAAGATATGGCACTTGGTTCAATAATTCAAAAGCCTTGATCAAATTAATCATTAATAAATCCATTTGACGCCCCTTTGAAATATGTACCAATTATATCTAACCCTCCTTCCACTCCTGCTTCATTTATGTGCTTATGCAAGACATCCATACAACGCTGTCATCTAACCTTAACCTCTCTGGTCTAAGAAAAACCTCCACTCTCTGTCCACCCACTTTCTGATATTATTGATGTTATCCCTGTTATTGGTCCTGTTTTCATTCAATTATATTATCTATGTAAGATCATCGGAGCAGATTACAGGCGACAGCTGTCATAAGCAAAAGATAGACAAGTGCCGAAAGAAATTAAGTACAAACCCATAGTCTACTGAGATGGAGCACAAAAGTCTCAGGATTTTCTGTCAAGACTAGTATCCAATTTTATAGATTGTCTTTTTGATTTATTTATCTTATTTAAACATACCCACATGAAATGAAATGAAGAGGTTCCTGAATTATACTGTAATATCCATTTATTCCACTAACATGCTAGTCAGAGGAGACTGTGGTTAACATATCAGTGGTGGTTAAATTATACACACCTCACAAACCACCAGGCCAAGGAAAAGTGCTAAATTCAGTATAAAGGAACTAAATGTGGATGTGATTGGAATATGAAATCCGAACAAAACTTGACCAAAAAGAGTTCGCTCCACAGGTGTAGAATTTTGGTTTTTAAGTATTTCATTAAGAAAATGGCCATGGTATGCATAGGAAGCCAGATGGATCAAAATTCTAACTCAATGAGATTGATCAGATATGATGCAGTTTACAAAATCATAGCGCTAGCTATTTTGTTGAAAAACATATTGTTGTACATCCACTCAAATGTCCACTCGCATTTGCCAATCATGTAACAAGTGGACCTTGAGGCTAAATGAGGCATCATCAGTCAGTCTACAAATCTCACAGGCAAATGAGTAAATCAACAGAACTGATATATATGCACACACGTAGGGTAAATGGAAATACGTGCAAGAAGCAGAATGTACACTATAGTCCTACAGGTATACTAAGCATTACAAAACTTTTGCAGCGTTTCTGCTTTATTTATTTGCTTAAATATTTAACACCGACAAAACACTATAGTCTGATTTATGACCCATCGGGTTTGAGAATTAATACATTATCGAACAGTGCATTATGAAAAATTACAATAAGCCACTGTTAAGAAAATACCCAAAAAATATAAAAGAAAAGACTAGATCAATTGAATACAAATTAATATCAAAGCATGAATTTCTACTTTCAAAAGTATTATATATGTTGTGTATTACCATTGATATCTCCCATTTGCCCATCTCGTCAATCACGGAGAGTTGTTTACGGTGTAAAAAATTCCATCTCGTTGAAAATAACAATTATGAAGCGGAAAATACACATCCACACGAAGGTGTTGAATTTCACGAATGTATGCTGATATAAAAAAAAATCTCTTTAAACTACAAGTGTTCATTAAAAGAGCTTAGTGTATATTTTTGTATCTGCTCTTCATCTTATTTTACGTCCGCATACAAACACCATATCATATTCAAGAGCTTCTTGAAACGTTAAGTAGACTTTACAGACATATCAATGAACCATTATATCCGTGGATAAGTCCTTCCAAGCGGTGATATACGTTCTCACCTGAAACGCAACGTTTATATGCAGTGGGTGGTGTCCATCCAAGAACACTGATGGCAGTCTGAAGTAAAGGGGTGTGGCTGAGCGCGTGGGGTTTGGGATGCTGAGTTTAGTGGTCGGCGCATGTTTCGTATATTAGATTTTATTAGTTTAGTTTAGACTTTATTGTCATTGAACTGTAAGAGTACAGTACAACGAAATGCAGTTAGCATCTAACCAGAATAAGCGCAAATTCTCACTATTTTACTCGGAGCAGTCGTGGTTGTGACTGGGCCAGAAGTGGGAGAAATTGATAGGCATAGCGAGCAGACGAGCATGCGTCGTCCGGCGGTGACACGCATGTTGGAACCAGACGGGTGTTTGGAAGCCGACGGGCGCCACGAAGTCAGCGTCTGTTCCGCTGCTGGCAAATAACCCAGGAGATATTTTTTGTAATTTCGGCCCCTAGAATGGTCTGTTCACGGCACTGGGCAGTGAGGCGACTCCAGGCTCAGGGAGACTGTGGTTGTAGGGAGAGTAAGGGTGATTAGGGGCACTAGTAAAGAAAATGAAGAAAATGAACTGGAGGACATGGTTAAGGGTGATATGGACACGGTAAATAAATTATTTATGGTGACATTCAGTTGTACTGCTAACATGAAGTCTACAACAATCAAATCAATCAAATGTATTTTTTAAAGCCCTATTTACATTAGCAGTTGTTACACAGTGCTTTTACAAAACACCCTGCCTTAAACCCCAAGGAGTAAACATATATACAGTGGGTGGTGTCAAACGATAATAGTTAAAGGCAGAGAGACAGCATGATATGATAGGGCTGACGTGAAGAAGTACAACAATGACCCTTATCAGCTGAGGCAGGTGTCATGTAGCAGAGGATGATAATGGTGGTTGTAGAGGTGCCAACATTCTCTAATATACTATCATTTATAATGGAGTCAGGACAGAGGGTTAAACTCGGTGACCTGTGAGGATTTGCACACATGGGACCTGCATACATTTGCATTGTGTTCATATTTTTCGTAATCTAATCGCATTGATGTTACCTAAAGAAGATTGGCACAGTTTGCCAGGTTTTCCGCCTTTCTTTAATGTCTTTGTTGCTCCATGCAGCCTGCTTGTGTATCAATCACAGTAAGGTCTGCAAATAGCAGCCGGTCCAGCAGAGGCCTATCCATTTTTGCCATTTGGTTTAGGGAGAGGAAGTGTGTGATTTGATGTTGGTCTAGTGGTCTTAAGGCGAGTTTATAACCCACAAAATTCCACCAATTAAATGGGAGACCGGATGTATAAATAGATATTAAAAAAGGATAACCCCATATTTTGACACTCCTGGTCCTTTCTAATTCTTTTGAAGGACACAAGTACATTTGGCTGGAAACTGAGTGTGTCATTGATACATTACTGTTGAACAAGTTCAAATTCTTTGCATGTAAACAGTGGTATGTTGGAGTCATGTGTTTGACCGGTCTAAACATTCCTCATGATTATACAGAAAGGTTGTCCTTATCTCCTTCCTGATGGCGATCTGTGGCATGTCTACTACACCATTAGTTTACATCACTAAGATAACATCCCATAAGATAGAATGTCTGTGCATCTGGTACATAAAAAAAACAGGCAACACACTTAATTCAAGTAGCAGTAGAATCATCAGACACCTGACATTTATGAACCAGCCAGACCATAACCATATTCAATGGATGCCAGACAGTTTCAAGGGCTCCCCTCATGACGACAAGGCTCTCTAGAGCCACTGGGACAAGACAGAGAGGATTCCTTAACTGTCAACGAGTCTGACCTCTGATGTTCTGACGCACATGACTCTGAGCCGCCCTCATTCATTGTTATCCGGTTTGATTAACACTAAGAATACACTATAGTTATTACATGAAGCCAAGTTATGAACATGTGGTCCAATTAGCAGCACCGCTTACAATCTATTAACATTCTGGAGTTGTCTTTATTGAGAGGAGTTGCATCTTGATAGTGTTCTTTTATGCACTAAATACTTTCTTGGTATGTGTCACACCAGAAAAAACATGATAGGATTGCCCCTTTAGCCATTAAGGGACTGAATTTCAGAGTGGGTTACAGGTGCTGGTCACATAATTAGAATATCATCAAAAAGTAGATTTATTTCAGTAATTCCATTCAAAAAGTTATACTCGTATAATGTATGCAGTCATTCCACACAGACTGGTATATTTCAAGTGTTCATTCCTTTTAATTTTGATGATTATAACTGACAACTAATGAAACCCCAAAATCAGTATCTCAGAAAATTTGAATATTGTGAAAAGATTCAATATTGAAGACACCTGGTGCCACACTCTAATCAGCTAATTAACTCAGCACACCTGCAAAGGACTTTAAATGGTCTCTCAGTCTAGTACTGTAGGCTAAACAATCATGGGGAAGACTGCTGACTTGACAGCTGTCCAAAAGACGACCATTGACACCTTGCACAAGGAGGGCAAGACACAAAAGGTCATTGCAAAAGAGGCCGGCCATTCACAGAGCTCTGTGTCCAAGCACATTAATAGAGAGGGAAGGAAAAGATGTGGTATAAAAAGGTGTACAAGCAATAGGGATAACCGCACCCTGGAGAAGATTGTGAAACAAAACACATTCAAAAATGTGGGGGAGATTCACAAATAGTGGACTGCAGCTGGAGTCAGTGCTTCAAGAACCACCACGCACAGACGTATGCAAAGACATGGGTTTCAGCTGTCACATTCCTTGTGTCAAGCCACTCTTGAACAAGACACAGCGTCAGAAGCGTCTCGCCTGGGCTAAAGATAAAAAGGACTGGACTGCTGCTGAGTGATCCAAAGTTATGTTCTCTGATTAAAGTAAATTTTGCATTTTCTTTGGAAATCAAGGTCCCAGAGTCTGGAGGAAGATAGGAGAGGCACAGAATCCACGTTGCTTGAAGTCCAGTGTAAAGTTTCCACAGTCAGTGATGGTTTGGGGTGCCATGTCATCTGCTGGTGTTTGTCTACTGTGTTTTCTGAGGTCCAAGGTCAACGCAGCCATCTACCAGGAAGTTTTAGAGCACTTCATGCTTCCTTCTGCTGACCTACTTTATGGAGATGCAGATTTCAATTTCCAACAGGACTTGGCACCTGGTTTAAAGACCATGGTATCCCTGTTCTTAATTGGCCAGCAAACTGGCCTGAGCTTAACCCTATAGAAAATCTATGGGGTATTGTGAAGAGGAAGATGCGATACGCCAGACCCAACGATGCAGGAAAGCTGAAGGCCACTATCAGAGCAACCTGGGCTCTCATAACACCTGAGCACTGCCACAGACTGATCAACTCCATGCCACGCCACATTGCTGCAGTAATTCAGGCAAAAGGGGCCCCAACTAAGTATTGAGTGTTGTACATGCTCATATTTTTCATGTTCATACTTTTCAGTTGGCCAACATTTAAAAAAAAAAACTTTTTTTGTATTGGTCTTAAGTAATATTCAAATTTTCGGAGATACTGATTTGGGGGTTTTAGTTGTCAGTTATAATCATCAAAATTAAAAGGAATGCACACTTGAAATATAATTATGCAAGTTTCACTTTTTGAATGGAATTACTGAAATAAATCAACTTTTTGATGATATTCTAATTATATGACCAGCACATGTATTTTTACACAAACCCAATTCATGAAGACTTCAGTACATTACTTGCATTGTAGATTAACTTTAGCATATTTTAGGCTACAGGATTAAAGGGATAGTTCAACCAGAATTAATGAAATTCCCCTCATCTGTTGTTGCGTCTGAAGGCCCATGGTGTCTTATTTCACAATAAGTCACTTCACTTTTCGCCTAGCCGGGTGTTAGCATCATTAGCTTGTCCGTTCATGCAAAGTCTTATTTGATCAGCAAAAGTTGGATTGCATGTGGAAACTAACAAACTTTCAGGGCCGCTTTCAGAGACAAGGATTATGCCTAGAACAAAAAATAGAGAAAACTCCATTGAGCTTGTTTTTTAGTCCAAGCCTAAGACTAGGCTTAATCTGTGTCGGCGAAATCAGCCCTGTGTTTATTAACTACAATAGTGTTTATTATTTATTACTGCCAAACTACCTGCTGGAATTTCCCGGTATTAAAACTCCCAAATCACAGCATCTGTGGCAAACAAAAACACATGGGAGCCGTATACTTGTTAATAGGCAATATTTTTCCATGAAGTCTAGAATTATAGAGATGGTGTGGTGAGGTTTTTGAATTACACACACAGGAAAAACTAAATCCTGAATATACGAGGGAAAAGACTAAGTGATAATTATGAATCTCCTAATTGCCACCAGTTAAATAAGTCTCAAGGGGAAATGCAGACAAATCTGATTTCAGAGAAGTTAGTTAAGGAACTGAGTGAACGGGGAAGACTAAGGTTGTTTTGACAATGTGTCCCAGGTCACCAGTTGAACTTACCTGATCCAGGCACAGTTGAACAATCTATTCTACATGAGATACCAGACATAAAACATGCCAACAGTGAGATTGAAAGATGAGCTGACGATCTAGAGGAATCTCTTATATGTTCCAAAAATAGAGGTTTGAGGTTGAAATTGCCAAAACACTCCATTCAGGCTAGTAAGAAGGATGGATGTTTCTTGGATTATGACTGCTGACCACTAAAAACTGATTGAGATATGATCAAGTTAAGACTGGTTTAGTCACACAGAAAATATAAAAATATTTTTATTTTAGAAGTCCACATGCACATAAAACAAACCAATTAATGTACACAAGCACACTGTGCCCCACTTTCAAATTCTATGGCTCACATCATAGAGTCATTTAATCACTCATTCCCTGCAAATTAACAGAGCCAGCACAGATGTTTCTTAAGCATGATAAACAGCAGGTTGAAACTGGGCATCACACAATGATCTGTTGATGTCTTTGGTAATAACAAAAAAACAACAATAAAACAAGCGATCAAGTTATACTTGTATGTTCAAATATTTGAATGTCTTAAAATAAAATAAAACAGCAACGGTAAATATAAAAGGTAACAAAATAGATTGTTCTCTCCTACATGTAACACACCAAATACTAACAAACAACTTGTTCGTAACTCGATTGTTTACAAGCTTTGATTATATTATCCTAAAACCAGTCAATAAGAACCACATTTGGTTTTTAAAAATGAGATGAGGTCATCAAAATTGGAGGACATCTGAATAAATACTAAAACGGATCAAAATCCAAACCAAATACCTAAACGAATATTGAAAAAAAAGAATGTGCCATGCTTATAAGAAACGGTCTGGCTTTCAGATTTCATAACATTCAACCACAGAAACCTGCAGCGACTACTTGGACTTGGATAGAAGGGATTGTCACATACACTAAATGAGTGACAGCATGTTGACCCTGGCCAACCCTGTCGTTAAGGCATACATATATTTACACAGTTACACACCTGTATACACCACAGCTTAGCCCTGATCCACTCATCCAAACCACCAGGGAAAGCGCTACTTGTTTGGTTCAGACTTGTTCTTCTTCTTCAGTACTTTGAGGAGGCTCTCAGACATTAGATATGGTCTCTCTGCACTGCCATCATTCCTCTCCAGGTCCTCCACTGTAAAGATGTCATGAGACAAAATATGAACTCTATAATAGTAAGTGTAAACACTTAGTGTTACATTTTTAAAGCAGGGACAGACACAACTTCCCAAATAACAAGCATTTAAACAATCTGATCTGTTTTTTCAGTTGGTAACAATGTGCATATTGAACACAAATTGGCAGAACAGTTACCTTAGTTGTTTCCCATCAACACCAATATAATGCAGATAGAAAATGAGAGGAAGAGGAACATTAAAGAAACAGGTAGATTTAATCAAGAGCAGATTTACTACCGACATGCATATCAGCACAAGAAATGGAGAGTTAATGCCCATACAGTCTAGGAGTGTCCACCAGAGTGGAAACTAACAGAACTTGCTGACAGGCACACATTTCAAGGCAAGGAGGTATTAGATTGCACGACTTTACAGAAGGAAAAACATTTCCACATCACTCACAAGTTACACTAAGAAATACGCTTCGGTGCGTGAGGAGATGGTTATATCTATGGCTATTAAAATATACACCATATGACCAAAGGTATGTGGACACCCAAACATCACACCTATGAGTTAATCGACATCCCATTCCAAGACCATGGGCAGGAATAGGCCCTCCCTTTGCAGTTATAACAGCTTTCACTCTTCTGGATAAGCTTTCCAATATTTAAAAGTGTGTCTCTGTGGAAATTCTTGTCCATTCAGCCAAAAAAAGCATTTGTGAGGTCAGGCACTGATGTTGGATTAGAAGGCCTGGCTTCGGATTAGAAGGCCTGGCAATCACCATTCTATTTCATCCCAAAGTTGTTCAGTGGGGCTGAGGGCAGGGCTCTGCAGGCCACTCGAGTTCCTCCAAAAGAACCTTGGCGAACAATGCATTTCTGGACCCCGCTTTGTGCACACGGGCACAGTCATGCTGGAACAGGAAAGAGCCTACTACTCCTAGATGCTTCCACCTCACAATTATAGGACTTACAGTTGACCAGGGCAAATCCATTAAGGCAGAAATTTCACAAACTGAAAGGTGACATCCTATGACAGTACCATATTTAAAGACACTGAGCTCTTCAGTATGACCCATTGTACAGCTAATGGTTGTCTATGGAGATATCATGGCTATGTGCAGGATTGTATGCACCTGTGCGCAATTGGCATGGCTGAAACACCTGAACTAAATTAGGTATGTCCACATACGTTTGGATATACAATGTCTAATTATAATATGGCTTTAGTTCATTGGAAATTCTAAATTAAGTGTGAACTGCAAGTTGTAATACTGACTATGGTTACACTAAAGAGAACCATATTTGAGTGGTTTAACTGTAAACTATATCTTTAGACATGACAAAACAGACAGTATATTAGGCACATTATTGGCTTCAAGTTTCCTATGGCCAGTGGCAGTGGTACAATAGGAACACAGTGAAGACGGAAAACTGTATTAGGGAGGCTCTCTGTTGGCCTTCTAGGAGAAACTCACCATCCACAAATTCATTAAAAGCATAATTGAAATCCCTAGCATTGCCTGTAAACGACCCTGCATAGCTACTTGCCTTTTTCCAAGCCATCAAAACCCATTATCTACATACGTCAGTCATTAAGAGCACAAAATCACGATGAGACACTGTGTTCCTTTAGGAGCAGGTAGGGAGACGGGTCAAGCAGTTGACACAGCTGTCCTTATTCAGGCATTGAACCAATAATGAACATGCTAATTTCTACAAGATCGATCTGCCAGGGGAGCCTCGTCAACGGCGTCTTCGCTGCTACTCTGACTCTTAAACGTCCTCGTCTTTCTCCTGTCTGGGAAACTGCTGCTGTTTCATCTGGATCTCTTGGTCTTCTGGCTGATGCTGGAATGACGGGTGTGACTCCGTCTCCCCCACAGCCTTGTTCTCAAACAGAATGTCATGAAGCGAAGCCGACATGTAATACGGTCTCACTGCAGAGCCGTCATTTCTTTCCAGGTCCTCGCCTGTTTGTATGTGTGTGTGTGTGTGTGTGTGGATTAACGGGGTCATGGGACGTTTTTTTGTGGAGGGGTGGTTATAAAAAACAGGAGATTAAAAGGGTATTAGTCGTTAGTAAGGGAAATGGAGGGGGAAAAAAGGTATTGAGGAGGGCAGAGGGAGAGAGAGAGAAAGAGAAAGTCAAATTCCCAGCAAAAGCACCCATATGCCAGTAAATTAAAACGATTAGAACGGGACAGTAAACACTAGTCAAATATAGCAGGTTAGAATGAACAGTTTACCAGTTTACTAATTAATTAGGAAAAATATCAAGAAATCTTCATGCAATACTCAATTAGTGACAGCCCAACAAAAGCAGTGACAAGAGGTTACAAAGAAAGGGAAGTGAGGGCTCCGTTTCCTGAACGCTGCACACCCTGGGACAACTTGACGTCAAGTTGAGACACTTTAAATGAAACTCAAGTGTACAATACATGGTACCATGTCATTAGGTGATGGAAAATGGACGGACGATTGTGTTACTCACAGAAACAGAGGAAGAGTGTGTCCACACACATGGCGTATACGCTGAAGAAGCCGTGTGCAATGAGATAGGAACAAACCACCACTGTCTGAGGAGAGACCATACACATGGAAACTATTAGTCATGCTGGGCTACGCTCAGCTTTAAAGCATCTAGTAGAGAAGCATACTTAACCAGTTCCAGCCTGAGAATGGCTATGCTACTTACCAGTATGGGGACCCAGTAGTAGTTGAGGGTGGGTGCTGTGTTCTCAAAGGCCTTCACCCTCCCAGAGAAAAAGAAGAAAGCAAAGATCCCTGGGAAACAAGAGGAACACAACCAAAAGCAGAACCTGTCATCAGCAGTAAGAAGTACTTAATACAACCATTGGAAGGCCTGATTATTGCATGTTATGGTTAATTATTAACAGGGTGGTTCATGTGGATTTTCTGAAAAGCCACTATGTATTAGAGCAGTGGTTCTTAACCCTCTCATGGGGGGACCCCCCCCACCGCCCCCCAGCCATCTCACAGTTTAGTTTTTGCCCTGAGCTACATCACCCATATGGAGAAAAGTTTTTTATTTGGTGCAGGTAAATATAGCCCTGTGACATGCAAATACCATTGATTCTGGTCATACACCAAATCCTCTGGTGCCATATTCATCAATTGTTTCCAGCAGAAACAGCCTCACTTACCCACAATCCCCACAATGAGGAGTTTGCCCAGGAACAACAGGAAATCTGTCACCTTGTCCAGGACGGCTACCCTGCATGGTCAGGCAGTAATACATCTCAATGGACCGTTCATCAAATCAACACACATATCAATATCTTGGACCCAGCAAAGTCACCTGATCATATTCCTCATGAGAAGGAAGAAGGCATCTCTGGCAGATGTGCAGAAGTTCTTACCATATATCGCCACCTAGAGGCAGCAGACAAGTTCATCACATAAATGAACATGTTAGCCTTAATACGGCATGCATTTAAATGACTGACATGAACCATAGCAGTGGCATAGAAACTGCTAGGGTAAACGCACCATTATGTAGGCATTTCTGTTAAGGAACTTGATGAATTTCTCAAGGCACCAGAAGCAGCACTTCAGACAACACAGCAGGAACTTGGTGATCTTATTCTGGGTTCCTTTAGGAGACAGTAACAAACAGTTGTGCAAAACCAATCAAAGCCAACACCACAAAACTAAATATATGAGTGCCTTGCAAAAGTATTAAGCCTGCTGACCATTTCACTCTTACAATTCACTCATTCAATAACATGGTACATAATCATTTCATTGGATTGGTAGATTTGCTCCAGGTTGGTTGGATGATGTAGTCCGCAATTATCAAGTAACAGTGAGACTGAGAATGACCTGGCTTGTGTGGAACAGTCATCTTTATGTGATAGGTTCACGTCACACAATGCTGTGAGTTATGGACAAAAACCTTGGTTTCATCTGAAATCATTGGGTTATTCAAGCTTTAATGGCAAACTCAATGTGCTTTCAGACACTTTTTGAGTGACACATTGTTTCTTGCTGACCAACCTTATCATACTGGCCATTGCTAAGCAGACCTCCATAAGTAATGGTGCACCATTATTCCCTGCCAATGAACTATGTGCCAAGTGATTGATGGGTTCTCTGACCAATCCTTGTTTGAGCACTAAGTTTTGAGGGATAGCCTCTTCTTGGCAGTGCCAGGGTGGTTTGATTTAGCTCATACTTCTAGATTACAGATCCAAATGGGCTGACTGAGGTATCCAAACAAGTATTGTGTAGTCTGTTCCTAATCCATGCCTTTTTACTGGCTCATCTCTAACTTTGGTTGAATGCTCTTTGGTCTAAATTTTCCTTCACACCCACTGCCTGACAAAACATTCTTTTATAATGGTTGTTTTATCCAGAAAATGTGACCGCACATGTAATTTTCCACAGGTAGACGCCAATGGTAAGGTATCGGTGCCCATGTTAGGGCAACTTCATATTATTTTACAATACCACATGAACAAAAAACATTTCACACAAGGTCCAACCAAAACATAACTTCCAATTATTAGGCATCATAATTGATTAGGCAACAATGCCATCAAGAAGAGTCCAAATATGAACGCAATTTCTACTATTGGAAAATGTGCCGTTATAGCAATTCAAGCACAGAATTGGATCATTCTACACTGGAGTATTTCTTGTTACCATACAGGACCGGTTGCTTACCTTGGAGTTTGTGGTCAATGTACTCCAGAAGAACCCGGATAATCTGGATAATGGAAAGGATGAGAGAGCCAAAAGCCAGGGATCCTGTATGATACCTTAGTAAAGAGAAAGACGTCACATCCCTGTCATTGAGGTTACAGTTTAAGCAACCTACTATCATGTCCACACCTGAAAACACAACCTGGCCAGCAGGAGGAATTTACACACACCTGAGTGATCTGCCAAGGGATGAAAATACAGGGAAGGCAGGCATGTGGTCTGGCTTGACAAAGGCCCAGTAGTAGGAGGCAAAGGCCCCAGCCAGTGTCATCTGTCCCAGTGCAGTCACAAAGTTAGCACACCAGAAGAACAGGAAGACATTGTAGAATTGCAGGCCGATCAGGTACTTGTGGTAGACTGTCTCGCCACCATAAAAGGCAAACAAACACTCAGAATCTGGACACTGAGTTTTCATTATGGAGGTGCTGTAGTTCTGCAGAAGACAGAGGGAAGGATCAACAGTCAAAACGTAAACTTAATAAGATGTTTAGAAGATCTCAATGATCCAAATAAATGATAGAACTCACAGCTGGCTCACAGGTATTTCTGGAGTAAGCGCAGGCCGTCTCATTGAAAACCTTATAAATGGGCTGATTTGAGGTGGAAAGGAACCTAGTGGCAAGAAGCTGTCAAGGACTACAGTGATCCAGAGAACTACAAACCCCATCAATAACATCAGCAGATCATAACGAGTCAATGAAGTCAAATAAACCCCTCCAAAATAAAGGATACACAGCAGTGACAGCCCAGTAGGCAATGACCATGGCCAGAAGGGCAAAGGTGAACAAGGGGTAAAACAGGGCTGACATCACATACCCAATGGCCCTGTAAACAAAACATCAGCTCAGGACATTTTCGTACAGCACCCGTTGTATTTCAACCATAACAAACCAGCTTTCAATGATTTGATTAATCAACTGTAATAAAAACATTAAGGGCAGAGACCACCACCCTGGCACTCATCTGACCTGCTGGCCTCCTTGATGAGGGCAATGGCAATGAGGAGTCTATTCCTGAGGAAGATGAGCAGCAGAATAATGACAACCTCCACAATGGACAGAATTATAACTAAGTGAAAAGGAGAAAAGGGAAGAAAACAAAGGTATATTAGGGCAGGAATCCCAGAGGTCCTCAGTATCAGCTTCCGTTTGCATTAACACTAGATTGCTTTATACCGGACATACAGCTCCAGTAAGCATTAAGAGACCACTGCAAATTGTATCCTTTCTTCAAAGCCTTCCTTTTCAACTTTTTGAGAAAGGGAAAAAAAAGGTGCAGTGGTCTGTTAATATTTTCCAGAGCTTTATTTCAGCGTTTATGGACATGTCCAGGCTAAAACTCAAACTCGGTCCAGATGCATTGAGGAGATTATCAGGATTACTTACTGAAGGCAAGCCAGGTCTGCCTGATATGTAGATACACAGAGAAGTCCGTCTGGAAGCCCAGGTCTTTTAGAGTGACATTGGAGCCAGGTTCTGACTTCAGGCTCACATACTCCATGGAGCAGTGGATGATACCTGTGGTGCAATAGAGGGCAGATCCACAAGAATTACAGCACTTGGGGAAAGGACACAAGAGATGGCTTTGATGTTTACAGAGAAGTTTTATAGAAAGATGAAGAAACAACTCAGAATGAGCCATTTAACTGGTCTTTACCATAGCCAATGACCAGAATCACCATGACGATCATGACCCACACCATGATCCCAGCCAGATAGCGCAGGAGGACGATGAAGAGAAGACTGATGAGCAAGGCAATCACCAACCCTCTGAACACAGACCCAAAGACAGATTTACATTAAGAAACCAGCTGATCAAAGGCTTTGGAATCCAGCTGACTGAATGGTAAATGACCAATATGAATGCACTACAGTGCAAAAAGGCAAGCTGCTGACTTACAGCAGGATCCAGTACCAGGAGTGGGCGTAATCCTCAAAGATCTTCATGGCCACTTGTCGAGCCTCAATGACCACTGTGGCATTTCTAGAAAAGACAGCAACGCTGACTGAAGATGTCCTTTAAATCAGCACTGCACTTATTGTGTGTCTGTGGACTCACTTGACACCCGCCACCAGGTCTTCAGCATTTCTTATGTTCCCACGACCATCATCGAACATTGACTCGTTCCCCACAGTGACCTTCCCTCCTTTCAGGCCCAGGGCAGGGAAGCACCTGCGGGTGACTGGACGATAGGGGGGAAGATGAGAAGTCATGACAATGACAGTATGCATCTAAAACAAAGCCTTTTACTTTTTTATTTAAGAAACAGACCAGTAAGGGCTAGTGAGATGGAGGTTTTGTGTCTACAGGTACTGTTGATAGGACAGAGAGGCCTGCGTGAAGTTGGCCTCCCACCCATCACAAAACTTCCCCAAATAGGCTTATTCGTTTGTTATCAGTTGGTGATGTTTAAATTCTTTTGAGCTGCTGTCATTAAGATCTTAACAAATGTTCTATAGTTCATTCTGAAGTCGCTCAACCCCCCCAACAATTTTAGCTGCACCAAATGAAGCAAACGATTGAGCTTATTTTGCCGAAGCTTTTCGGCAGGTGGGGGCCCAACATCACGCAGATGACAGAAGAATGCCGGAGAGATGCTTACAGGGTTTACTCGGTATCAGCATGGCGGGACACAGGCCATACTTCAAAATGTCAGGGACAGTCTAAAATACACACATCAAGTGGATTGTGAAACTGATGTGATGTACCCAAGAAAGATGAACAAGTATTTACAGGCTGAAGAGCCCATGGTGTAAAGGAGTCAGAAGTTCAGTCTGCATGGACCACTTAGGATTCTACTTACCATTCCATCATTCAGTCCACCCTTGCAGAAGTTCTTATAATAGTTGAAGTCCTCTTTATTGGAGTAGGCTTTGAGGAGCGTCATGAACTTATTAGGGCACTTCTCCACACACAACTGATTTTAAAGATGTGTAACGAGACAAGATAACATAAGGGTGTAGGCATACATCAATTCATTCAGTTTACATTAGCTGTATCAGATTTTCACTACCCAATTATAGTGGCCAAAAAAAAATTAAAAAAAAAAAAAAATCACAGTAACTGTATCGCAGTATCTATAGAAAAAGTTGAAGAAAATAAATGGTATCAGTCAAATTCATCTTCAACTTTGTTTAATGCGTTTCTCTTTTTAGGCAAATGAATTACACTCATTACGAGGGCATGGAAGTTGAGTGTCTGTAACCATAACTCTACTAATAAAAACATGTAAGGGTATAAAAATAACAATTACACTTAATGGATAGTGAAAAGGCAACCAGATGAACTGATAAAAGATCTACAAGGCCTAACCCCGAGAGGAGTTTTGGGAAAAATACAAAACACAACAGGCTCCGAAAAGGCGTTAATACAACCGCTGGTGTTCAGGTCCAGAATCATAGTTTAAGCACATGCATAATTTGTCTATAGGTGACATGAATCACATATCAAAAATCCAGTTTTCTTGGGAAAAATACTTCAGTTCCGCCTAGTGAATACGATTTTATGTGTATTATTAACATGATATCAATATAAAATAAATGTGAAACTCCTAAATCATATCAGCTAAAACCAGGCTCAGGTCACCTGCGTGGTTGGGCACTGAAACTCCAGCAGCACCATGGGACTGGCACACTTCATGATATTAAAGTAGAACAGCAGAGGCTTCGTCCTGCAATAAGCACACAAGCAGAGAACCTAAGAGCAGTGTTAGATAACAGATCCAATGACCTGGGAGGAATGATGGACACAAGTGTGTATGTTGTCTGTCTGAGATACAGGGGGGTGACAAATTAAATGAAAATCCTTCATAGTGAGGGGTTCTTAACAGACTGTTGTTGTTGACAGTTGGACAACATCCAGCACAGATATTCTCAGTCGGCTGTGAGAGTCGCTCTCCAGATCATTCAATCTGCCCATTCAAGTCTGTCCCATAGATCTAAATGCAGATGTAACTTGTATCAGTGTTCTTACAGAAACTCTGGCCAGTTGAGCAGTCTTTGTGACAGAAGCTCCTGCCACACATGCCCTAGTAGTGAAACCTCATTCAAAAATAAATTAGGTCATTTCCTCTTGCATGCTGATCCAAAATGAGGTCAACAGTGCCTGCTCAGAATTTGAAGTCATGCCACAGAGCATGAGGCTTGTTGATAAATGATATCATCCAGTACACCTGCATTGAATCATCTGCATTTGTTATGCCCTTCCTTTCAGGTTTGTCAGTTAAATCTGTCACCAGGCTGTATCTCAATGTGTAGGAATCATAAGGGCAGAACTTACTCCAGAGGAGTGCCCGCCTGCCCACAGAACTGTCCTTGGCTGTCTGTCGGGTATATCACCTTTCTGGGATCTCCCTGAGACCAGGCTAGGGAAGGGGAAAGGAATCCTCAACTACAAGAAACATCTCTAACACACAGACAAAATGCAAGTGCCTAGCACTCAGTGGCATACCTAAGGGTATATCTACGTCCTTAATACATTTGTTTGTGCACACAGGTTACATTTACTTACCAAGAATTCCCACAGCAACATAGCCCAATATGCAAATAATGAAGAGGATGCAACATACAATGTCAGTGCAGCCCCTAGATAAGGATAGAAACATGTTACAGGCCCAAACCTAATTATCTTCTGCAATGTTAATTTGGTCAGATGACAATCACAATTCGTTAGATGTTGGCTTTTCAAGACACCCTAAGAGGAATGCCCTTAGTGTAAATCGCTCTGGATAAGAGCGCCTGCTAAGTGACTAATATGTCAAATATAATGCTACATATGGAGGATTAACAAAAAGGATAACAATTCTCTCACCTGTTATAGATGGGGCCTTTAAAGGAAGGGTCATACTTTCTTGGATCACCTAGATAAAGAATGCATATTTGAAATCGACTGTATGAATACAATTCATATGGTAAATGGACTGCGATGTTGCAACAGTGAACATGGTGGTATCACTTTAAGGCTGTCAGAAGATATTCAAACCAATATGCACAGATGCAGCTTGACACTGTGCCATGAGGGGGTATACATTCCAACAGAGTGGCTCTCCCACGCGACTACATTCTGCTCCCTTTACAGTTTGGCACATGACTTTTCCCTCAGGGCAGACACGCCTAGCAACATAAATTCCTCCCTAGTGACTAAGCAGCCCGTCTCCAATATGAAAAGCAACAATACCAAGGCAGCCACCAGAGGTCCATGACTGTCTGGGTACAGCATCTACACAGCCAGTATGTGCTGGTTGGGTCTGCTAATGACATTATACACTCTCTGCCTGCAGGGACAGGAAACTGTAACAGATCTGTGGATTGCTAACAAATAGGGACAATCTGTGCTGTATCTCCTCCAGTCAGTTAGCTTCTCTCGAACCCTTTTGGAGGCTAGGGTTGAGATACAGGTTAAACATATTAGGTGTGTGTCTATGTAAGGCAAATGACATTGTCCACTGTTTTTAAGTATTTATAGTAATATAATTTGCAGGGGCAAATTATTTTTAACAAAATGTAAAGAACAATTCCACACAGGGCAGTTTTCCACACAGGGCAAAATCCTGGTGGAGAAAAAGTATAACTATAAATCCATCTAAATGTATAACTATAATTTTAACTATAATCCTAGTAGATTTGCATTTCATGAAGAAACACTTGCAATAAATGGAACTTATACTTCTAGCAGTAACTTTGTCGTGTTCATTGGGTAGTGTACTGTTGTGTTGTGGGGTTGTACCACATAGCAAGCTGAAGATCAATGCTCATATCTACCAAGCTCTGGATAAGCATGTCTGCTGAGTGATTAAAACATACTGTAGAGTGAGCTCTAGACGATAAAGAAATGTTTTTATGCTAATCAGAGCTTTAGAAACAGCTAGAGTTAAGTCATAAGGTATCTCAACCTCATAAAATCGTGTGAAGGTCTATTTATATTTAGATAACATCAGAAAGTGTTCATATCACTTTATAAGAGCAATAAGGCATCTTGGGGGTTTGTGAAATACTGCCAGCATCACTGCTAATCTCTGTCCAGGCACTCATCAGTGAATCCTACATAAGAGCTCTTGGTGGTATATTGTGGTTTTCCTTGCATATAGCACAGCTTTCAGTCAAACAGCATTCAGAGCTTCAGGAACCTGGTTTGTAATGTTCAGCATATCATCATTAATAATGCAGTGCAGTGGTCAGTGTGCTAATGCAGACAGCGGGCATTATAGTGGCTCTGCCCTCAGAGGTCCACTTAGGGACTGAGACATGGAGTCTGTGGATAGTTGAATGTGAATAATCTGCCTGAAGTGTGCTTGATAGAAATTGGGGGTGAAACTTGCAAAGGACAGACCAAAGCAAAGTGCTGGTGAACATGCCCAAAAACAACAACAACTATTGTAAGTATGAATGATTAACAAAGGGAGTGGTTCCTTCTGATAAAAACAAAGTAACAAATGTTCAGTCCATCCCTTAAACACACAGGGCAGTACCACTTCATTTAAGACAGAACACATTTGGAAAAAATGCAGGTCTATCCCACACCCATTTAACAATGTTTCCATGCTGTTACTAAAGCTCCAGTTTCAGAATCACTTCTCCAGAGAAAAAAATAATAACAATTTATATACTCTGACAGATTCCAGTAATAAACCACTTTCCCAGTGCAAGCAAAAACATAATAAAAATCCAAACCAACACCCTAATTAGGTAAACATATGCTTGAAAGGTGAGCCACATAAACCCATGACAAACAAGACAAATTTGTGTAATTACAAGTTACCATTCTTTCCATAATAGGGTGGCTCCTCCGTGGGCATCTTTAAATTCCTTTAATAGATTTAACTTTGAAACAACCAGAATGTTTCTCTCTTCTGCAGACCTGTTTCTGTACTTCCTTTTCCTGCCTAGTAGTTAGTTATGTAATGTGAGAGTTAGAGACAGGTAGCGCGGGGAAAAACTTGTTTGACCTGTATTCACACTGAGCACAGCCCAATTCCTCAGTCCTCTCAGTTTTTCTTCAACAGCTGCCACAATCAAATCATGAGCCACCTGTTCATTTCTCTCTTCCCCTTTTCCGTCCACAGAGCCCTTTTTGTCTGTATGTCTATCGCTTATTCTGCCTTTGTTCCTGGCTTCCTCTCTCCTTTCCTATCTCCTTTTATGCTCTCTCCCTAGAGAGATAAATTGCTCACCTACAGAGTACGATGGGAGTAAAACTGAGGCAAAATGGGTGGAGACACAATACCTTCTCGCCCTCCCTCCCCCTTTATGAAAAGCAAGCTATACTGAAGTGATTCTCTCCAACCCGAATTTTGCACACCTGATTCTAATAACAAGCTGGATGAAAGGCTATGTCAGGCTAATCACCAGTGCTGGAGTGAAAACTTACTGGATGGTTGATCTACAGGACAAGGATTGCACAGCCCTGTGTTAAGGGAACACAATTAAAAGCTATGCTAGCTCCACTTACTCTAAATTGTGTCCACTGGAGACTGATGAGACTCAGGTGTGCAGATTATTAAACTGAACATATGAGTGTATTAATCAAGATCTGCAAACCTAACCCATTTTTGGCAGGCAAATAAAAAGCACTGGGTCTAATTTACCAATATCTTCTTATTGGTGAATTAGTTTTTCCTTAAATTTGTTCTTGAGAAAGGTCCTAAAAAGTCTGTCAGATTCATGACATGCTCTTAAACCACAGAATTATTTTAATGATGAATCCCATTGTCCTTCTAAATTGAATGTGTCTGCGAAGTCTTAATTTTGGACATCAATATCTTCATCCTCATGCTTACAGGGTTCATAAAATGGCATATCATATGCCTTTTATTCGGGAGTGGCTTCTGCCACACTACAGTACAAGGTCTGATTGATAGAGTGCTGCAAAGATGTTTGTGCTTCTGGTTGGTTTTCCTCTTTCTGGACTCTAAAACTCTGTTAGAGAGCCAATTTGGTTATTGGTCACCATCCTGACTAAAGCTCTTCTTTTAAGGATACTTAGTTTGGCCAGATGGCCAGCTCTAGGAAGAGTCTAGTTGGTTCAAAATTTCTAATCCCCAGATTTATGCCTTGGTATAATTCTGTCTTGCCACTCTATGGACAATTCCTTTGACCTCATTGTTAGTTTTTTGCTTTGACATGCACTGTAAACTGTGGGACCACAGATGCATTTAAAAAATATATATATATTGTGTATTTATCAATATTTTTCAAATTAAAATGTGACAGCATATATTCTTGATTAATTACATATGATTTCAAGTCTTTTGTTTCAATCTTAATGATTATGGCTTCTAGCTCATGGAAATCCCTCGAAATATTAGAATAAAAAATGTATAATACAAAACTGTCAACCTGAGAAGATAGTTATAGTGATAATAGCACTGTGCAGCTCGACTGGCATTCGCCAGAATACACCAGAATTGGCATGTCCACCATTGGCACCCTGTTCTCTTCACAGATGAGAGCAGGTTCACACTGAGCACATGTGACCGAGTCTGGAGATGCCGTGGTAAACTTTATGCTGCGTGCAACATCATCCAGCATTACATGTTTGGCAGGACATGTTTTGGGGCAGTGATGGTCTGGGGAGACATCCTTGGAGGATCACACGGACCTGCTCATGCTAGCCAACAGTACCCTGACTGCTGTAAGGTACCGGGAGGAAATCCTCAGACCCATCATCAGACCGTATGCTGGTGCAGATCCTCCTGATGCCCTCATGTGGCCAGAGTATGTAGGCAGTTCCTGGATGATGAAGGCATTGATGCCATTGACTGGCCCTCACGTTCCACAGACCTGAATCCAATTGAGAACCTTTTGGAAGATATATATTAGTGCATCTGCCATCGCTAAATAGCGCCACAGACTGTCCAGGAGCTTGAAATTAATCTGTCAAAGATATACATAAAATAGTTTACATATGGCAGCTGAGATCAGGCTGCACTCACATGACATAATAAAAACATCAAACCCCTTCTACATCATAAAAGACATGATATAGAGCCAAATCAGCTGTATATTAGAGCTTGTGTCGTCATCTGCATTCTGGCACTGGATAACTGTGGAAACCTGCACTTTGTAACAAGCAGGGGCATTGTTAGGCCTAGGCGTCTGGGGCGATAGATCTTTTATGAATAGCCCTCAAATTGACCAAAAAATAACTCTCACAATCGCTCACTAATCTCACAAATTTCTCTTTCAACAAACTGACACAACTTGTTTTTGTTGGTATTGCCACCTTGTTTCCAAAACCTGAGACAGTCAAGGGTCAATTGATACTGGTTTCGTTCACTATCTCCTGAAAATGTGTTTTGACACCTGCCGTCATGTGACCAGAAGTGTTTCGGATTGTTGTTCCAATGCAGTGAGTGTCGAACAGATCAGAACAGAATCGAGTGTGAGTGCCGAGCAGCCATTACTAATAAAAAGTGGAAAAGTCCAAGGGAGGTGAATACTTTTGAGAGACACTGTAGCATCAACAACAGCATTTTTTTCAGTAATTGGTCCAGATTCCAGCACAATCCTTTGTAGCCATTAACAGTTTTGCTAAATGTGTCAAGATTTCCATTGCAATACAATAATAAATCTACATAGTAATCAGATCTAGCCCTTCTAACAAGCTGTATACATATGTTTCAAAACTGCTGTTGGTAGGACCAGTGATCAGGCTGTGAATCGTAAGTATAATGAAGGCCAAAGAGCATTCTACAAAAGTTTGAGGTAATATAATGCAAATACATAGTTGACTAAAAGTGCAAAATACCATTGAGGTGTTAAGATTTCCTATTGAGCCCTGTTAGATTAATAATCAGGAGGTGGAAGCTACATCACACCCCACAAGCAATGCTCAACAAGAAGTAGGCTTGTGAGAAGTCACAGAAGCCATAAATAACTTTGCATGAACTACAGAGTTGCTGAGGCTGATGACACAATGATCAGGCTTGGAATTTCATCATTTTAGGGGCAAGGTCATTTGGCCTTCAGTATCACAAAAATATTTAGGGCACAAAGGCCACAAGGCACATACTGAGTGAAGTAAGAGGATTTGGAGCTTACAAATAAACAACTTGAATTGTTGATGAGAAAAACATGCATTACATAAAAAAATAGGCAAATACATTATTCACTTTTAAA
Source organism: Esox niger (assembly GCA_016801105.1). Lineage (NCBI taxonomy): Eukaryota > Metazoa > Chordata > Actinopteri > Esociformes > Esocidae > Esox > Esox niger. The sequence goes on from JACXGJ010008749.1 coordinate 22,422, forward strand.
TATAATATTTTGAATAATAACCTATTATAACTGATATCTTTTCCACATAAAAATTTATTATCATGCTTCAATCATTGAAATTACATCTACTCCTCCGTCAATGTTTGTATATTCTGCAATCTGTTCCACTTCATACGTTTAGTTGGGAGTGTTCACATGACAACAACAAACAGGCTACAGTATTGACAGTAAAGTAACGTTAAAGCTAGCTAGCCAGAAGGATAACATTACATCAGTTACCCAAAACCAAACTGCTATTGTATCCTTTAACATCACAATCACCTGTGCTAATGAGTACAACTTCAATAGAACAACGCTTCAGTATGCTTCAGGCGCATCATTACATTTACACAGAATACTGCATACAACCGCTTCTTGATATATGCAGTAGTTTGCATGACTGTCATGATAAATGTGTACATTACAACAAGTGTGTGCATATCTTAAGAGAACAAAAACGAGTGTTTGTTTGGGACGGTGAAACAATAAACAGCACTAGAGTACTGCACACTGAACCAGGATTCAAATTATAGCACTGCCTGAAAGTGCTTGGCATAACAAACCAGGACACCCCTACTGACATTAAAAATATCCACATTGGTCCAGTCCATACTTATTTAGTGTATCCCCAAGAGTCAATATGTAATTCCATCCCTGCTCTGGACAAGAGTTGGCCGATAAATCATGAACACTGGTACGAGTCTGTAGGGTTTCCAATCGAAAACCAAGAGGTAAGATAATATTAACTGTTGTAGATTAGGGCTTTTAAAACTGTGGTCCCTCTATCTCTTGGGGCCTGCAAGGATCAATTAAAAAGTGTATACTTGTAGACACACACTCAGACACACACCTCCAAACACACACACGCTGGGTGTGAACTGACATGTCAAGAAGTGTTACATTGCGCGTCGTTGCTATTGTAGTAGCTATGAGAACTCTCCCCTAGTAATAACAAAGTCTTTTCTTTACATCTTTTATGAGACTGAAGGACAATTTGGAAGGGACCATTCCTCCACACAGAATGCTTCCAGGGCCTGGAGATACTTTGCTCTGCGCTTGTGGGCTTTCCTATATAATTCAAATGACAGATTTCTGAATAGAACGGATGTTTTTATACTGTGCTGGCCATTGCAAATCAAACGTTTTGATTGTGTGGTTAATTGACCAGTTTATTGTTGATTTTGATTACTTTCAGTGAGATCCACCTGTGGATACCTTTCAGTCTCCTGATAGTTAGCCAGATGTGGTGTGTCTAAATATTCTGGTACAGGATATAAGTTCAAAATTATGCTGACATTAACATAAGCCACAAAGCCAAATAGCAAAATAACATAAAATATCCACCGCCATATTATACAGTTGTTTTTTTTGTTCAAGCATTCATTTATTGACTCCAAACAGACTACTGGTTTGCATGGCCAAAAAGCTCTCTTTTCATGTAATCTGACCTAAGCACTTACTACAATGTAAGTGCAAATGCTCTTTAGCAAACTCCCTGTGTTTTGTCCTTTTGACCATGCACACCAGGCGGCAGAATAATGCACGGACATAGAGACAAATGCCAGCTCATTCCAACACTACAAGAGGCAGTTGGTTTATCAGAGAAAACAACAGACAAAAGCAGGAGAATTCATTTAGGATAAAGACCAAATTGATTAATCCAGCAAGATTTAAATGACATTCAACACCGCCCCCCCGCGCCTCCCTCAAACAAAAGAAATATGGCATCAATAACTGTCTCATTGGCTCATCTGTCTTCAATGATTATGTAACTGCTGTAATCAGTAACGGAATGAATTCTGAATTGTATGGAAACAAATTGCTGGCATGTCTTTGGGTGATGCATCACCCATTCAAGACAATGATCCCAAACATTCTGACATAGCAACTAGGGAGTTATTCCAGGGCAAAAGGTGGAAAGTTCTTCACCGCCCAAGAAAAACTTTGGATTTTAATCCAACTGAAAATGTCCTTCATTTGCTGAAGAAAAAAGAAAAAAGCGTTGAATCAGGCTGCAGTATAGGCCTGGCATCGCTTCACCAGAGAAGAAACCCAGTATCTGGCAGGGTCAGTTGATTGCAGATCAAATGCTAAACATACATTAAGTGATTACATTAAGTGTTTTACTTAGCTATATATCCGTTTGTGCTCTCGCTCAGATAAAAAATTATCAACAAAACACTAAATAGTTCCAAAGAATATTGCAGGTTTCAGCTTCCAGACATCCAGGAGTGACGGATCAAACAGGCAGAGAGCGGGGAGCAAATTAGCCAAAAGCCATGCCTACCAATCAGGAAGAGGAAGGGCACAGCACATGAATACATGGGGGTTTCTGTTGTCCCAGTGAGTGTAGATATATTTCTCAACATACTTTATCGAAGATTGTGGCCTCTGCCTCTTCTCCTCAAGCCACATTACCCTAATAACCCTAACTAACCACTGACGATGTCTTCTGCTTGGTTAATTAGTCACTGCTTGGTAAATAGTCACATTAGTTTGTTAGACAGATTAACCAATTAAACTAACCGCTGTTCTTCTCTAGGGGCCTGTCTGTTCAAAACAGTTGCTGAGTAAAACCACAATGCACAACCAGAAACAAGACATCTGTTCTAACAGAAAACAGACGGATTGGGCCTTAAATGCAAAGGAACAGCACAACACATCAAGATATTTAATTAAACCTTGTCACAGCTTAAAATAAAGATCAGAGAGCATCTGGATCAAGTTTCAAACCACAGTCCGAAATATCCTTGTAATTACACATAACCTAAGACTGCACATGAATGCAGGCTGTATATCATCCGGTCAGCTCCTGTGATTGAGGGGTTGGTCTGAAATGACTCCAAGATGTGAAATGGGCATGACCACGTTCGAATTTTGAAGCAGCAATAATCCCACAATATAAGGCACTACTACTGTGCCACAGACACCTAAACTAGAACTGTATATGTATATGCAGTAGTATTACATAGGAAAGTGTAAACATATTTTTTAACAATTCTAAAGAAGATCTGCAATGTACTGTTTGTCATTAGTTGAATACTTAGGTTGAATATGTATACAGGCAACATACACCAATCAGCTATAACATTATGACCACCTGCCTAATATTCTGTAGGTCCCCCTTTGCCGCCAAAAAAGCCCTGACCTGTCGAGGCATGGACTCCATTATAACCTCTGAAGTTGTGCTGTGGTACCACCAAGACGTTAGCAGCAGATACTTTAAGTTCTGTAAGTTGCAAGATGGGGCCTCCATGGATCAGACCTGCTTTTCCAGCGCATCCAACAGATGGGATGACACTGTCGTCGGTTCACCTCTTTTCCTTCCTTGGACCACTTTTGATAGGTACTGACCACTGCAGACCGGGAACACCCCACAGGGGCTGCAGTTTTGGAGATGCTATGACCCAGTCGTCTAGCCTTTACAATTTTTCCATTGTCAAAGTCACTGAGATCCTTAAGCTGGCTTTTCACTTGCTGCTTAAAATATCCCACTCACTGACAGGATGCCATGATAACAAGATAATTAGTGTTATTCACTCCACCTGTCCGTGGTCATGTAATGGCTGATTGGTGTACTTCAGTAATTTACTTTTCTGAGAAATATTTCCCGACGTAGATACAATGTCACCATACAATAATGAAATTCAAGCGTCAGTGTTTAATTTTTAAGATTGAAATAGAATTTGATAATTAGTTAGTGGTTTGAATACTTTTGCAAGGCAGTGTGTATACATACATACATACATACATATACATATATATATATATACATATACATATATAT
>JACXGJ010008750.1:0-26220 GCA_016801105.1 Esox niger
CTCCATATTACCCACTCAATCTGCTCTGCTTCATATTACCCACTCCATCTGCCCGGTCCATATTACCCGCTCCATCTGCCCTGCTCCATATTACCCACTCAATCTGCTCTGCTTCATATTACCCACTCCATCTGCCCGGTCCATATTACCCGCTCCATCTGCTCTGCTTCATATTACCCACTCAATCTGCTCTGCTTCATATTACCCACTCCATCTGCCCTGCTCCATATTACCCACTCAATCTGCTCTGCTTCATATTACCCACTCCATCTGCCCGGTCCATATTACCCGCTCCATCTGCTCTGCTTCATATTACCCACTCCATCTGCTCTGCTTCATATTACCCACTCCATCCGCCCCACTCCATCTGCCCTGCTCCATATTACCCACTCCATCTGCCCCACTCCATCTGCCACACTCCATCCGCCCCACTCCATCTGCCCCACTCCATCTGCCCCACTCCATCTGCACTGATATGAAAGCTCTGGCCAGGTGAATGCGTTACCAGGAATGCCTCCATGTGGTAACCAGGTGTGTGTGTGTGTCTGTCCACAGCCTTTCAGCGGTCTCTATCTGAACCACAATGAGGTGGGGATGTACCACTGTGTGTGCTGTGACACTCCCCTCTTCAGGTAACCATGGTACGCCCCTCCCTTCAAAAACACCTTATCAGTGGTGTTTTCTAATCTCTTTTCCAACGGTCACCCCCCCTCACTCTCTGTAGCTCAGAGGCGAAGTATGACTCGGGGACTGGCTGGCCAGCATTCAAGGAGGCTCATGGGACATGGGAACGCGATGAGAGCCACGCATCCATAATCCGTCGTCCTGACAACACGTTGGGCAGTGCAGAGACCGAGGTCCTCTGTAAACACGTGAGTTGTACTCTGTGTCATAACGCAGAGAAACACTGGGATGTTGGCGTGTGTTCTGAAGTGTATTATTTCTTTCCCGACGTGTGATATCTGTGTGTGTGTGTTGTGTATTTGTACAGTGTGATGCCCATCTGGGTCATGTGTTTGAGGACGGACCAGAACCCACAGGACAAAGGTTCTGTATCAACAGTGTGGCTCTCAACTTCAGACCCAGAGAGTCCATATCCGGCAACGAGTTGAACCCTCTAGAACCATCTACTTAAGCCACACCAGAACCAAACTTCACACTTGGAGAGCACAAGCACAAATAGAACACAACATCTGGATCCGCTTACCCTGACCAGAGATTTTCCAGACCTCTGCATAAGGAATGCGGGTTTCTGTCTGTTTCTTTCGGGTCCTGGTCGTAGATGAAGCTGTAACCTTTATGTGCCTGGCTGTGCAGTGTTCCCAACCCCTACCTAGCCACGACAGCTGAACACTGTGTTATAGAGGAAAGGTGAAATGATCACATTTCTGTGTCTGTTTTTATAGTTAATTAAAAGGTGTTCATCATGGTCACTGGCTCCCTGAGCTCACTGCTTATAGCTGATATTATGTGCATCCCTGACACCGCTGTAGTTCCTGTGGCAGTTATTCTGTTCTGATTAACAGCAAACGCTGAAATGAACAACTGATTCTGGAACTCATCCATTCTCAAACCCGTTCCGGTACTCATGCATTCTAAAACTGGTTCTGGAACTCATGCATTCTAAAACTGGTTCCGGAACTCATGCTGGTTCTGGAACTCGTTCCAGAACTGACGGTAGAGCAAAAAGAGGAAAGGCCCTGGCTTCCAGACCGATTGTTCGTCATCCAATGACCACTGCTTACAATTTAGGGTCTCAGTCCTGGGCAAGTCGTGTTCACAGAAAGACTTGTCTTGGCCTCACATCATCTGTCTGTGGTATTTTCCAACTACCTTTGTGAACCAACTTGACACAGAACACACTCTGCTAATAAAATGTGTTTTCCTTTGTTTTCTTTGGGTGTACTTTAGATTGGTTGTATTATGTTCTGGTGACAAGTCTTGTCTGCTTTTTTCTTCTAATAATCATAATATAATAGGTCACAGCTTGTTTTGTAACAAATATTTCTATAAAATCAGAAATGATGTGATTTTTGAAAACAGAAACCAGCAGACACTCTGCCCTCCGGAAAATTAATTTGATTTATCTGGGATAGGATTAGGTAGAGGTTAAGGTTTGGGTTTATTGTAGGGACAAGCCCATTTGAAATGCAAGCAAATGTTAGCAACCAATCACCTAATCTCTGCCTCCAGGGGGGGGGCGGGGAAGATGTTTTCCTAACCAGATTAATAATGAAAAATGCTGACCTGACAATTTAACTGGATGAATCAGCAACAATAATAGTTGTACCTCATTTGACCCGATCTGCCTGATGCATCTACTCTACTCTGCCAAGAATGTCCAGTAAAGTGCAGTTAATGATAAACTCCCCAAAGGGTCATCGGCCACTGTATGTATGTCTCAATGTTTGTTCCTGGAAGAGGTGTCCAGATAGTGGGGGTCAAACACAAGAGAAGGGGATACAGAGATTGAACAGAGGAGGAGAGAGAGAATTGTTTGGTTGATTTCACAGTGGTTGTTGGTCAGTGTATATCAGTTCTGGTGAAACAAACAGACATAGTCATTTAGCGGGGTTACGTACGATAGTTTCCAAGCAGAACCGATCAGATTCCAACAGAACTGTGGGTCAACCCTGACGGGACAGGGAGAGAGAGAGGAAGAAAGCACAGACCGGGTTTGGAGCAGCGGCGGAATGATTGGAGTGTGGCGTTGGGTCACCATGGTGACATTGGCGTGCGTGTGTCTCTGGGGATCGGCGGAAGCAGTGGGGGGAGCGAAAAGTCGACCACGACCCCAAAGGAGACCCCCGAAAAAGCCCAAAGTTAACCCAGTCGAAGAGATCCTGCCATTTCAGAATATCGACATACAAGATGTACGTACTGGTGTGTGTCGTCACGTTGCCATATATTTGCCCAGAGGACAACTACAACACAAAGCACAGTTATCAGTAGCGTGCGTCTGTGTGTGTTGCAGATGAGCGGGACCTGGTACCTGGTGAGTGCAGCATCTAAGTGTAACTTTCTGGTGAAGAACGGTCTGAAGGTGGAGGCGACGGTGATGACCCTGACACCCCCCAACACCTCAGGCGCTCCTGTCTCTGTCAGCACTACCACACGCCTGTGTGTAACCCCCCCCCCTCACCGTATCTTTGTCACTTTCTTTCATTTTCCACCTTTCCTTTGAATTGTTTTATTTTTCTGTTCGTCCCTTTACCATATGAACATCTTTCATACGAGTGTACCAAAATGGACCACCAGAGGGCGCACTCTCTCCCTATTTAACTATTTATATTATAACGTTCTATCATCTCTCATACTTACTTTGAGGTCAAGTCATGCTTTTTATTGCTAGCCAGGTCAGGCTAACCTTGGTCTGCAGCCCTGCTTGGCTGGAGGCAGCCTTTTCCTATGCTGAGAAACTTCTCAAGCCTGTTTTGACTTGAACGTTACACAATGTAATGTGGCCGTGCCAAACATGGCCTCCTGCAATGTCAGAGTTTGAGTCAACCAACATTTGAGCTGGGATAACATCTTTTTTTTCTCCCTCCCCCCTTAACCGCTTCACCTTCAGCAACCACCAGTGTTGGGAGATCTTGCAGGTATACACTGTCACTCCAGCCCCAGGCCACCTCATACTCAATGGTAAGATTCAATGTTGTCCCCCCGCCCATTGGAAACACCCTACCCCACAGGCTATAGTGCTGTTAGCTGGTCATGCACAGTTCCCTCCCCTCTGCCGTCTCCCCCAGCTCCCTCTTTGTCTCTGATGTCTCTGCATTCCGTACATTTCATTCGATGTACTGACCAGGCTATGGCCATTTAAACACAGCCTTGGAACCGTGCAGTAGATATCTGTGAGAGATTTGCCCTGTGTTTATTCCAAAGGAGCTAGAGTTCATGATATTTCGGTTCAGTTGAGCAATAGATCAAAATGTGCCAAACGTATTTACATTGCTGTATTCTTATTGTCACCTGTGATTGCTTTCCACATAGGCAGCAGACCAGAACTGAACACTGATATAGTGATTGGAGAGACAGACTACAGTTCCTATGCAGTCTTCTACTACCAGAAACAGGGTCAGCTCACCATGAAGCTCTACGGTCAGTCAGTTGCATATTAAAACCTGATTGGTCCCCTGGGATAACAATGTGTTGCGAACCAATAGCACGTGACCATGTCGTTTGAAAACCAGGTGTTCTGAGCATGGCAAGACTGCGACTGTGTCCGCCAGCAGAGCTCAATCTTGGGCATTTTTTGACTGAGCCTGTTATTGCAGGCCGGCAGGTCGGGCTCAATTCAAATTGAAAACTGTCAATTAACATAAAGTGAACTGTATTTCCAGTCTAATCATTGAAATGGACAGATGGATGATTTCCTTTGCCACATGACGGCCAAAGGAACTTGTCATTTGGCAGGATTTAGGTGCAACCCACTAACCCTCTTTGGAGAAGTTTTGGAACAGTGGATGACAAGCTTGGGAGGAGTGGGCACTGTTATTGCCCGATGGTAACATGGTGACGTAGGGCCAACAAACAGTGAAGCTGGCAGGCAATTATCAGTCTGTGGAATTCAAAGCAAGCTGAATGGACAGGTTACCACAGATACTGCCCTGTTGATTGGCATGGTCAGTGTGACCCTCTGAATCTGCCTCTCCCCTGCATAAAGGGGATCAAGAAATACATCGACATAAAGGAATACATTTTTTGGTTAATTTCATTTCCTGCTTACCCAGAGTCACTAAACCAAAGGACATCATTTGTGTGTCTTCGGTGTAGCGTTTAAAGGAAACTGAAGTCAGTACTGCGTCAGCTGTAGACATTCGAGAATGACGTGTGAACGGGTGCTCACACAGGAAGTTGTGTCACGGGGGGGGCAGAGGGAACATACACGGGGTGGGTTCTTATTCCCTGGAGGCTTTTTGTTGATAAAGAAAAAAGACACCCTAAAGGCAAAACCACAGAGAAGGCGAGGCTGCTGAGTCCTGGGCTTCAGGAGCTGTTGGTGTGGGGGGAAGCGATTTATAATGATGCCTTGTAATGTATAGGTACTAAGGCTCTAGTGATAGATGTATGGGTTATTTCACTACTGTGAAGGAAATGTCATCAATAGACACTCAAAGGAGTAAGACAGAGACAAAATTATCTTGGCACAATTAGCAGTTTATTTGCAAATAGAGAGACGTGTCAAATGCTTACAGAATAATCATTCGAGGAGCCTCTAAAATAAATTACATGAACAGCTCGTATTTATTATAGTTAAAAGGGGTGTGGCAAGATGCCACCCATCAATCTTAGGTCACACAGGTGGGAGGGTTGTCCCCCCACCTTATCCTTCCTGACATAATGTTTACTGTTGTGTTTACCTAAAGGGCCAACTGCCCCTACCGTCCCCCAACAATCACATTCCTAAGGAACAAAGGACAGATACCCTTAATGGTTTAGCCAGTTGAGCAGATGGTCAGAGAACCTAATGATTGTCTGAAATAATACAGATGCATGTCACAACCAAAGACCAGAGTTACATACCAGGTAATAGATAAGCAAACATGTCTCCAAAATACATTAGTTAAGAAATTGCCACAACACTACCTTGAAAGATGTTTGCTAATTTCAATACTTAATTGTTTCTTAGTTCTTCTCTAGGTTTCTTCCAAGGATTTGACCTTCCTAGGGAAATGTTCCTATCCCCTTTGCTTTGACCTCTTATTGTTTGCTCTTTCGGTAGCTCCGGAACTGCTGCTACCAACAAAAATACTTAATATCTATACCTGATTACTATCGGAAACACTCATGTTTTCCTACTGCGCACTACTCTGCTTATATTGTGAGAAGTGCATGAACTACTAATTCAGTACTGATTTCCTGTGCTGGTCTCTACTTGGCACAAATAGGTTTCCTGAAGTAATTCTGCTATATATTTTAATTCCTATTGTTCACCAAACCAGCCTCCATAACATAAACATTGCTACTGTTTAATGTTTCAAGAAGGCCGTTGTATTTTTTCTACAGGCAGATCCAAGGATACCCTTTCAGAAGCTGTCTTGGATAAGTTTGAAGACCTGGCTGAGAAAAAGGGTCTGGGGTTGGCCTATGTGTTTGCCTTCCCGAACTACAGTAGGGACTTCTTTATTATTGTAACTCACACATTAGGACAGAAGTGTAACTAAATCTCTAACCCAATATGCATATAAAGCCATTCGAATGATAGCTGATGTTCACTTTTTTGCCCAATCTGTACAGGTCACTGCATGACTGTGGAAAAAGACAATGTCATCAGTAAGTATAACATTTAAGGAGATGATTAATCCAATAATATAGGACTCCGTGGATCCTGGATGGGAAAATAACGGATTATTAAGAATAAAGGCTACAGATTCATGACCGTAAAATGTAAGAAAAACTGTTTCTACAGAAGCCTAGATTGAGTAGCGAAGATGACTGGTTTGGTTTGAGGAATCTGTTAAGGGAGACGCAAGCCTAGCAACATGCTTCAGATTGGTCGAAAGGCACAGTCAGTACACGTGCCTAAATGGAGACCAATCCAAACACTTTTCGCTTAAAATCATGTTTACTCCGACGTCTAGCGGAAATGTACTTGCATAACTGCAAAAAACTGTCACCTGTTTTTGAAAACGAACCTCGGAGTGTTTACAAACAGATTTGCATAACTGTTTTATTGTTTGTTTTTAAATGTACTTTTTGTATGATTGTATTTACTTTTTTTATGAGAAGGCTATATGTTTTGTGTTAGCTCTGAGCTGATTTCAACTTTCCTTTCCAGATTGCGTCCCGATATGTTAAGGAAGAAATCGAAAGCCCTCGTTCTTACTGTTCAGGAACTTATGGCATATTAAAATTATTTAAATATTTATTTTGTGTCTGTGTTTCCGTTTCTAACTTAATTACTAAGTGTAATGGACAAGTCTATATAAGGGTTTCAGTTTCATGTTAATAACAGATGTAGCCTCAGGGAGGGATGTTGCAAATTCCTTACCCTCACGCTACCGATGCCTTGTGCGTGCGTTTCTGGTACGCGCACGTTATTATCTAACGCACTCCCGGACCTTCAAGCCTCTGCATGCCTCCTTCAAAACAAAGGGAGTTTCAGAGTTACATAACGTTCAGGAGTTTTGTAGCCTATCTCACAGGCCTACAATCAAGTACTGTGACTTCCGGGAGGGATTTACCCAGAAAATAAATCCAGCATCGCGTGAGACCACTGCGAACCTGTTTGCCGCCCTGCACATTGTGTGACTGGATGCGCTGACTGACAGGGACGTTGCCATGGCATGGATGTAGAACTGTGTCGTGCCTGCCGCTGATGTCTGCTTAATGGTGAAGGTTGTACTGTTCATACATTTGCCTGGTGTTAAGAGGTAGAGATTATATACTGTTGACCCCATCAACCTCATCTGTGGTTGTGTAAGGCTGAGATTTAGATAATTTGGGGGATGAAGAGGGCGGGGCTTAAGGGTTGAGGAGAGGAGGAGTAGAGAGGAGGCGGTACAAGTGGGAGGATATAAGGACATTGTCAGCTTGCCTCTTCACCCTGATTTCTTCTCACACACACCGGAGAGTCGAGCTGTTACATACACACCAATCCCTGACCAAGATGATGATGATGATGAGAATAATGGGTGTTGTGCTTTGCGCCACCCTGGTGGCCTGCGTTGATGTCATGCCCCAGAAAGACTTCAACCTGGAGAAGGTAAGACACAGACAGAGAAGAAGAGAGGGTCTGTAAAGTACAAGAGTGTAGACACTGAAGACTCTGAGGTGTATCGGGGTCGGGGGAAAGATTTGTATGTTTGCATGGCTCAGAGTTGCCGACCACAGTATAAACACTGCTATGATTTTCGAATCAACTAGGATTGTGGGAATGAATGAGATGCTTTTTCTCATTCCTGCTGCATTCTTCTCACTCCCCAGATGGCTGGTAAGTGGTGGATTGTGGGCTTTGCCACCAATGCCGAGTGGTTTGTGGGCCACAAGGCGAACATGAAGATGGGCACTGCCACTTTGACGCCCACCGCTGAAGGAGACCTGGACCTCATCTATGCCAACCTGAAGTGAGTGTTTGCATGGGTTTGTTGGTGTCTACAGGTGTGTGTTTGTGTAGGTGTGTGTTTGTGTTTGTGTAGGTGTGTGTTTGTGTAGGTGTATGTATTCCTAACGCTCATACTGACTCTCCTCTCGCAGCGCTGATGGTTCTTGCTGGAGGATGACCCATCTGGCAAAGAAGACGGACACCCCAGGTCGCTTCACTTTCACCAGCCAGCGTGAGTCTATACACACACACACACACACACACACACAACTCCCACACAGTCAAAACAAGTTCCCCTACATACAATTCCTCAGCTCCACATCTGTTTTCCTCTCAGGTTGGAACAATGAAAATGACATGCGTGTGGTGGCTGTCCAGTACGATGACTTTGCTCTGATCCACACCATCAAGACCAAAAATGGAGTATCTGAGGTCCTCAACAAGCTCTACAGTAAGCCTGCCTGACTGTCCTCATGTCTGACTGACTCCATGGCTTTTATTTGATTAATCACAGACATGCTTTCAGGATGGTCACGGTACAGATGTGTTGTGTTAAACCGGTGCCGTTGTGGTTTCAGGTCGCACTCCAGCGGTGAGTGAATCTCTGCAGCAGAAGTTCAGACAGTTCTCTCTGGACACAGGAGTGCTCTCTGACAACATCGCTATCCTGCCCAAAAATGGTAGGATCAAACACACATCTACATATACGCTCATATGCATGGATGGATACACTATATTGAGTATAATCTATATGATCACTCATCCAGCTGTAGGAATCATCTACTCACTCTCTCCCCTCTCTGTATTGCAGGTGAATGCTCTGAGGCATAAGACTGTCTCATCCTCCTCTCCCTCCCTCCGTTCCTCTTCCATCTCTCCTGGGTCTTTCCCTTTCATGCCCATACTTTTATATGACACCCCCTCAACGAAACAAGGAACCCCATCTCCACAGACTGAATGCACCAGTTGACATTGCTTTTGTTCATGTTTTTTGTTCATGTTTTTTGTTCATGTTTTTTGTACATGTATTTTTGTTCTAATGTGTTGCCTGATCTATTCTGATGACTTGTGTTGAAATAAAGAATGTGTAAGAAATTAGATTTCTGTTTGTTTGTGTAATCCTTCAGTAGCCATCTCAAAGTATGGTTTAAATTCTTTCATCCAAAGCGTCACTTGAAAAGACTGCAATGTTATATGCATTGAAAATGTAATATAAATGTATAACAACAGGTTTTGCAACCATACGCAATGTCAGAATGAGAGCAACTGCACAGCACAAATTGATATTCTCCGAAACACAGAACAGAATAATAATTTAGAAACTCAAACTGCGTTACACCTTTGAACTTTGTATGTAAAACCATAGAGAACAATCACAATGTAAATAATAAATAATAATTGAGTGTACCACTGACACATCTGACAATGCTGGAGTTTGACGAGCAGACAACAACCATCACTCACATGAACAAAGTCTGCCCTTAAATGACAACTTGAGCTCTGTGTCAGACCTCATCCCAGCACACCCGACGGCTCCTCCAGCATAAACGTCTTCATCTGAAACAATATGTGGGAAATATCCAGTATGTCAGTGTCTCTGTGCAGGCCAAACATTCCCCCCACAACATCAATCAAGCAAATATACATAGAGTGTGTGTGTGTGTGTGTGTGATTAAGGTATATATACATGAGGGGATAGGAAGTCCTCACAAAAACATTAAAACCAGATACATTCATCCCTGCAAGGTTTTTTTAGCCAGTCCTCAGCAGAAAAAAAATGATTTCCAGCATAGTGGGAATATTTAGAATAAAAATCCATATTGGGGATTGCATTAGTATTGGTGTTGCTTCCTGGTTTAGGCATTACGGGTTTGGTTACGGGTTAAGCGTTAGGGCCAGATAAAGTGTACACTTTAATGTACGGTTATTGAGAATAGGGACCACTTAAAGTGTGGGTCTAAGAAGGTGGATAAGGAACAGGGATTTCTGGGGGTTTTTCACCCCCCCAGACTCCACCTGCACGGTATCTGCTACTGCTTTAGCTGGGGGACAGGAGAAGGTTAAATCTTTCTGTTTTTATTGTTGACTTCATTCACCCCCTTCCCCTCCCCCATGCGTGGTTGTGTAAGGTTGAGATTTACATATATTTGGGGGACGAAGAGGCCATGGCCAATGACAGGATCCAAGGGGTGAGAAGAGGGGAGGAGTAAAGAGGAGGCGGTACAAGTGGGAAGATATAAGGACATTGTCAGCTTGCCTCTTCACCCTGATTTCTTCTCACACACACCGGAGAGTCGAGCTGTTACATACACACCAATCCCTGACCATGATGATGATGATGAGAATAATGGGTGTTGTGCTTTGCGCCGCCCTGGTGGCCTGCGTTGATGTCATGCCCCAGAAAGACTTCAACCTGGAGAAGGTAAGACAGACAGAGAAGAAGAGAGGGTCTGTAAAGTACAAGAGTGTAGACACTGAAGACTCTGAGGTGTATCGGGGTCGGGGAAGACATTCTGAAGTTCACACGGGTCAGAGTAAAAACCGCCGTGAAAAACATGCCAAGAATAATGAATCGATTTCAATTCTCTATGAATGTGGTTCTTGTCGTCATTTAAAATGTATAATTCTCTCTCCCCAGATGGGTGGTAAATGGTGGAAGGTGGGCTTAGCTACCAACGCCCAGTGGTTCGTGAGCCGTAAGGCAAACATGAAGATGGGCACTGCCATTTTGACGCCCACCGCCGAAGGAGACCTGGACCTCATCTGTTCCAACCTGAAGTGAGTGTGTGTGACTGTGTGAGATAGATGGAAAAGGGTATTATGTGCATTCATTCGTGTGTGTGTTTGTGTAGGTGTGTGTTTGTGTAGGTGTATGTATTCCTATCGCTCATACTGACTCTCCTCTCGCAGCGCTGATGGTTCTTGCTGGAGGATGACCCATCTGGCAAAGAAGACGGACACCCCAGGTCGCTTCACTTTCACCAGCCAGCGTGAGTCTATACACACACACACACACACACACAAAAACACACACACAAAACTTCCACACAGACCACACAAGTTCACCTACCGACAATTCCTCAGCTCCACATCTGTTTTCCTCTCAGGTTGGAACAATGAAAATGACATGCGTGTGGTGGCTGTCCAGTACGATGACTTTGCTCTGATCCACACCATCAAGACCAAAAATGGAGTATCTGAGGTCCTCAACAAGCTCTTAAGTAAGTCTGCCTGACTGTCCCCATGTCTGACTGACTCCATGGCTTTTATTTGTTTAATCACAGACGTGCTTTCAGGATGGTCACGGTACAAATGTGTTGTGTTAAACTGGTGCCGTTGTGGTTTCAGGTCGCACTCCAGAGGTGAGTGAATCTCTGCAGCAGAAGTTCAGACAGTTCTGTCTGGACACAGGAGTGCTCTCTGACAACATCGCTATCCTGCCCAAAAATGGTAGGATCAAACACACATCTACATATACGCTCATATGCATGGATGGATATACTATATATTCAGTATAATCTATATGATCACTCATCCAGCTGTAGGAATCATCTACTCACTCTCTCCCCTCTCTGTATTGCAGGTGAATGCTCTGAGGCATAAGACTGTCTCATCCTCCTCTCCCTCCCTCCGTTCCTCTTCCATCTCTCCTGGGTCTTTCCCTTTCATGCCCCTACTTTTCTAAGACACCCCCTCAACGAAACAAGGAACCCCATCTCCCCCCAATTAAATGCACCAGTTCTCAATGCTTTTGTCCATGTTTGTTTAACTGCAAATGTGCTGATGACTTGATTGGTGAAATAAAAAATATATGTAACGTCTAAAGATGTGTTTGTGATCGCATGGTACTTCAGTCAACTTTGGTTTGAATTCTTAAATCTCAAGCAGCCCTCGAAAAAAAACATATATATATATATATAACGTTAAAGAATGAATGTTAAAGAAACAATGAGTGTTAAAGAAAAGGTTTTGTAGCCATTAACTATGTCAAAATACATGAGTAACTCAACAGCTCAGTGTGAGATTCACTAAATCACCGAACAGAACAATAATTTTGAAACTCAAACTATATTTTTCACTTATGGACTGTATGTAAAATTATATAGAACAATTGCAAAATAAATCAAATATAATAATTGAGTGGGCCACTGACACATCTGACAATGCTGGAGTTTAACAGACAACAACCTTCACTCACATGAACAACGAAGTCTGCCCTTAAATGACAACTTGAGCTCAGTGTCAGACCTCATACCAGCACACTGGCTTCTCGAACATATACTTCTTAATCTGAAACAATATGTAGGAAATATCCAGTATATCAGTGTCTCTGTGAAGGTCAAACATTCCCTCACAACAGCTCTCACTCTAACATACATGAGGTGTGTGTGTGTGTGTGTGTGTGTGTGTGTGTGTGTGTGTGTGTGTGTGTGTGATTAAGGTCTATATACTCGAGGGCATGGGAAGTCCTTACAAAAAGACTAAAACTGGAAACAACAATCCTGACACGTTTTCTTAGCCAATCCTCAACAAGAAAAAAAAAATCTGTCTTAGTAGTTAGATTTAGAATAAAACTTTTAATTGGGGATTGTGTTAGTATTGGGGTTACTTACAGGTTTAGGCATTATTGGTAAGGTTAAAAGTTAAGCGTTTGGGTTTCGGGCAAGTGGTTAGTGAACGTGGATTTTTTGTTTTTCAGTACCCACAAGGACAGAAAAACGAAGCAACGTGTGTGAGACACCTCTCTCTGGCTCCTCCTGACCTACATCTGCTACTGCTTAGTGAAGGGACAGGAGAAGTTTCCATCTTTGTTTATATTGTTGATGTCTTTCACCCCCTCCCCCATGTCTGGTTGTGTAAGGTTGAGATTTACATATATTTTGGGGGACGAAGAGGGCGGGGCCAAGGACTGGAGCCAAGGGTGGAGGAGAGAGGAGGAGAGAGGAGTAGAGAGGAGGCGGTACAAGTGGGAGGATATAAGGACACTTCGCCCTTCTTTCCTGTCACACGCGCGCCGGAGAGTCGAGCTGTTACATACACACCAATCCCTGACCAAGATGATGACGATGAGAATAATGGGTGTTGTGCTTTGCGCCGCCCTGGTGGCCTGCGTTGATGTCATGCCCCAGAAAGACTTCAACCTGGAGAAGGTAAGACACAGACACCGACAGAGAGCGGGCTCTGTAAAGTACAAGAGATAAGACTCGGATGTGTTTTGGGATCCCAGAAGAGATCCTGATTATTTATTAGGGTCAGAGTGTCAAATAACAGAGATTCAGAAATTGTTGTCTTCTTTCTGACAGTATAATTCTCTCTCCCCAGATGGCTGGTAAGTGGTGGACTGTGGGCTTTGCCACCAACGCCCAGTGGTTTGTGAACCGTAAGGCAAACATGAAGATGGGCACTGACATTTTGACGCCCACTGACACCGGAGACTTGGACCTCACCTACGCCAATAAGAAGTGAGGAGACTGTGTGAGAGACTGTGTGAGACAGAGCTCTGATGTATTCTATTTCTCATACTGACTCTCCTCTCTCAGTACTGATGGTTCTTGCTGGAGTGTGACACATTTGGCCCAGAAAACCGACACCCCAGGTCGCTTCACTTTCACCAGCCAGCGTGAGTCTTTACACACACACACACACACACACAAGTTTCCCTACCGACAATTCCTCAGCTCCACATCTGTTTTCCTCTCAGGTTGGAACAATGAAAATGACTTGCGTGTGGTGGCTGTCCAGTACAATGACTTTGCTCTAACCCACACCATCATGACCAAAAATGGAGTATCTGAGGTCGTCAACAAGCTCTTAAGTAAGCCTGCCTGACTGTCCCCATGTCTGACTGACACCATGGCTTTTATTTGACTAATCACAGACGTGCTTTCAGCCTGATCATGCTACAGATGTGTTGTGTTAAACTGGTGCCGTTGTGGTTTCAGGTCGCACTCCAGAGGTGAGTGAATCTCTGCAGCAGAAGTTCAGACAGTTCTGTCTGGACACAGGAGTGCTCTCTGACAACATCGCTATCCTGCCCAAAAATGGTAGGATCAAATACACATCTACATATACACCCATGTGCATAGATGGATACACTGTATATTCAATTATCTTCTACAATCACTTGCTTTTGAAATCACCTGCTTCTTCTGCTCCCCTCTGTATTGCAGGTGAATGTAGCGAAGCATAGACGTCCATCCATTTCTTCCTCTTCCTTCCATCCTTCTTTGATCTCTCCATCTCATGTCCAAACTGCACCCACCACCACCAACCCCAAAGCCCTGCCTTTTTGCTTTTCTACAGGTGATTTTCTGCTGCGATGACTGGGCTGTTATAATGACTTGGGTCGATGTGTTGAAATAAAGATCATAAAAAATTGAGTTTGTGTAATCCTTAATTTCAAAAGCAATACAAAAAAGGTTTTAGGTTTTTAATAAAGTACTTAAAAAATATACAAATTTATAATACCATCAGTGAAATATTGGGTTAAACCATGCATTCTGTTGGCAAACACAGTAATGTATAGTTCTGTATTTCAGTACCAGTCAAAAGTTTTGGACACTAACCGATTCAAATAAATAAGTTTCCGAACATTTGCCTGGTACTGTACACACTAAACCATGAAAGTATATGACAAAAAAAACTAAATGGAATTATGCTTTGTACATTAAACAAAATAAAAGCATCATGTAAATGAAAAATAGGTTGTATAAAATCTAAATGAATGCAGTTCAGCAATGAAATACCTTACAAGCAGACAACAACTATCACTCACACGAATAACAAAGTCTGCCTTTTAATGACAACTTGAGCTCAGTGTGCCAGACATCATCCCTGCACCCCTGGTGGCTTCTCCAACATATACTTCTTCATCTGAAACAATATGTGGAAAATATTTAGTATATCAGTGTCTCTGTGTAGGTCAGAAAATATTAATTTCACCTGAAATCACGTCTGTGTTCCAGTGACACCTGGAACACAGACGGAAAACAATTAACCTGTGTCATTCAGGTAATTTATTATCCCTGATCAGGATCGCTAAATGCCAATGGGTTAGAGACTTATCCAGTTACACATTTTGTGTTTTGTATTTTTAATCCATAATTTCCTATCACAAGAAAAAAAAATCCCCTAAAAAGTCTAGAGTACGCTGTGTAATTGGAAGTTATGAAACACTTGCACTGACCAGAGACATTGTGAAAAAACTTCAAGGGGGTTTCCACAGGGACTATGTGTGTTTCTCACCTGTCTCTGCCTCCTTCTGGCCTGCATCTCCTGCTGCTGCTTCAGCCGCACCTCCTCCAGACTCAGGCAGCCACCTTTACACACACACACACACAGCAATGACGACGTGCTATGACGACGTGCTATGACGACGTGCTATGACGACGTGCTATGACGACGTGCTATGACGACGTGCAATGACGACGTGCTATGACGACGTGCTATGACGACGTGCTATGACGACGTGCTATGACGACGTGCTATGACGACGTGCAATGACGACGTGCAATGACGACGTGCAATGACAACTTGTAGAACAATGGCGCCCCCTTTTGGTTATGAACAGCTGTCGTTAGACAGCGCTTGGCTGAAGAAGGGCAATTAGGTTGCCGGGAAACACGTGGCGGCATGTCAAACTACCCGGCTGTGAGTAACCAATGAGACATTGACCTCTTCAGGGACTCAGCGTGTATGTTGGTACATGTACAGCACCATCTAGGCCATGTTTTGTTGTGTGTGTCTCACCAACACTGCTGGGGTCAATGGAGACATAGGGCGTGACTCTGCTCAGCCTCAGATCCTCTAGGGCAGCCAGCTCCGCCTCCGCCTCTGCACAGCCAATGAGACACAGAGAGTCCTCAATCAACACACACCCACACACCCCACAGGGCCTCCCTTACCCTGTGGACTAATCCTAGATGGAGGAGGGAGAGGATGATAACTATGACGTGATTATGATGTATGACGAGCACACTGGCGGCAATGCAACAGACAAAGCCAGAGGACTTACTTTGCTGGATCTCTGTTCTTTTCTTGGGGTTTGGGGGGATGACCGTGAACGCTCTGTGACTGAAACCAAGAAGCAGAAACTAAACTAGCAACACGACGCTCCTGCCAAGACGGGTACACGACAGAAAAACATCCAGGTTTGACGACATTTCACACACGCAGCTCCGAAACACACACAACAGTTGCCTTAATGGCAGTCGGTTGCATAGTGTGAGGTGTTGAGGACACAATATGGTGAGAGAACGGTGCTTGACACAGCACCTGCGTGTCAATGGGTGGTAGGATTATACCGAGAATGACAGATGGCTCCGAGTGAGACACTGAGCTATTCCCAGCCAGTCCTAACCCATGTCACACACCTGCAAAGACCTACACGGACCGGCCAAAAAGGCAACCTCTTTTCTGGTGTACAGGTTCTGCAGGACTGTGTCCTAACTAGTCACCACAGCGAACCAACCAAGCTGGCTAACTGATCATTTCAGTTGTACTGACTGAAACCCCTGGGCTTCCTGGTTGGCTAATTCAAAGACAGGCCAGCCCCACAATCCCTGTGACAGAGTATATATTGATGTATTGGTATCCATACATGGAGACATGGAAGACCAGCCTTCTCAGAGAGTGACTGTTAATGCAGGCTTTTGTTACAACCCTGCTCTAGACACCAGATTGATACATTTGATTAATCTAGGGTGAGGGCCGTCAAAGGTCCCAGCTGAGCTTATTTTCATAGAAGGGCATAAACATGGAAAGGGCAAAAAGCATGCATGAACAACGGCTCTCCGGGACCAAGGCTTACCAAGCACAGGGCGTTGAGAAGGAAAAAGTGGTTTGGCTGTACCTCTGAATAGCATAGTGCGCCCTCTGTCTTGATATCCTTTCCTCCTTCTGCCCTAGCTGCGTCGGGTTGTCACACTTCGAAATTGCCCTTGACTTGGGGGAAGATGGATTTTGGCAGAGCACAGCAGATTTTGAAGAGGAGAGCGTTGTTTTGCGAGCCGTGGAGGTTGACCTCGCTCTCTTTTCGCACCCGGTAGCACAGACCGTACCCTGCTGGGTCTTCGTAACCTCGCAATGGTTCCTATGGATACATCTCGGACAACTCGACGCCCGCGGTTTGCGAGGAGTAACTTTGAGTTGAGATATCGCCGCTGGCTTCCTTTCAACTGGTTTGGTCTTCACCTCGACAACAGTTGTTTTCGTTTCAACTGGCTTTTGTTTGATTACCCTTGTGGTAGGCATCTTATTATAAAATAAAAAAATATATTAAGTAAAAGATTATTTATCTTGTGACTCACCTCACCTTCAATAACTAATCGATAATCATATTTCTATGGTCTCTATCCGTTAGATTATTGCTAGGCTATGAGGTCCTTGTGGTGGTAGTAGAAATCATAACTGTCTTGTCACCTGGCTACCGTTTGTTGAATGGAATCCCATGCCCATTGGAGGCAAATTAAGTTCAATCGGTTTTACGGTGATCCGATTACGCTACTGACACACAATCCACAAATGATCCCTGGCAGTAAAATAATCTGACAAAAGACACGTTTCTTTAGCTTATAGCCAGTATATTTAACAAATGTCTTGGCAAATCCACCAAAAAAAAACAATGACACCAGATTGAAGTCCATGAAAGATCCACAGTTTAATTAGTGTGTGGTCCTCCTGCGCAAAGTGTGGTGCTGTCTCGACGCTCCCTTCCACAGGTCTACGGTGCTACACACTGTTTTCATACCTCCCATCTGGCGGACCGACAAGCCCATCGCACCCGACTCTCTGGTCACCCTGAGCGGTCTGCCTGCACACAGACCACCAACAGGTTCTGATGGGCAACCCAAGCATTCTGAAACCTTTGAGGCTTGCTTCGAAAAACATATCAACGGACTTCATTTCATACTCAGTAGTGAGATCTACTGGTCGGAATAAAACATCACACTTGTACTTATATAGACGTCTTTTCCCGTCAGGTTCTTGAAGAGTTCGTGGCGTAATTGTTAATCGGGGGCTCAATGGCAATTTGTTAAACAGCGGGTTCACACTTGCCTTTCTAGTTAGGCTACTTAAATGGTCTGCAACGAAATATTTCAACAGCAACAGTGTTGTTTTAACTGATTTTCTTTCTAAATTGACATGTTATCATTTATACGTCCACGATATTACCTGCTCCGCAATAGCTTAAGTTACAAGGGTTGAAATATTTCGCACCTACGTGCGTGAAACAATGTGTAGCCTGTGTTTGAACGCAGCTTGTCACCCGAGAACTTTAATACCCGGCATTTTGCCACAAGCAGTGGAACAGCACGTGATCAAACGATGCCTCGGACGTCATTGATCACGTGCTATTGTCACTTTGAAACCAGCATCAGCACACTGTGTCGAATCAGTAGTGCTTTAAAATCTGAAGAGTGCTGCGGAACTCCGGTTTCAATCTTCCCATCACTACCCGCAGGTATGGAAGGGTAGGGTGAGGGGACCACTGAGAAACGTTGGAACCCTGGGGTTACGTTTGTTAAACATAAGCTAAATGTTACTGTGTTGTATTTTAACGTATATGTCACAGGCGTTGAATAAACATCCGCGTTGGGGGTAGCCGTACTGTAGGCTACTTTCATTTTGTTGCAGGTTTATCACAAACCAGCGAAGTGTAAAACAGCATTTTCTTTTGGCCGATGTGACGCGATGGTCCAGGAAGTGGAGCGAGCAAGGTGTCTCAGCTAGTGGTCACATCAGCACGCCCTTTTTTGCTTATTGACTGTCATTTATAACATCGTCCTGCAACGCAGATGAGACTTTCTTCAGTGGCATTTAAATAACGAGTCGTCTTTACAAACATGCGTTTCTGGTTATCTGGCGAATCTAGAACAGTCTCGGGTGCATGCGTCACGTCTCTTTTTAAGTAGTACGAAGCTAAGCGTATCCAGTGAGCAACATCGGATATAGAGAATAGGCTCGGCTGCGTGCGTCACAGCTGGTTTTGAGTATGTAGCCTCGCCTACCTCAGTACCTGAGCTAAGAGTAGACCATTTTTATTACAGGTTCTCCCCCGAGTTCTTGATGCTGCAATATAATGTACCATTAGTCAGTTCCGCAAACGTTCGTATGTCTAAATATATCATCAACCATCTGAAGCGATACTATAATTCTGCGGGATCTAGAATGAACACGTCCCAGATTCTGCAGCACGCATTCCGCGTTCTGCCCCCAGCAATTTCAGGCATTTCATGAACAAATTTGATTCCCAATAATTGAAGGAAATCCAACCTGTCTATTTTGCTCTGCACTTAAAACTATATATAAGGCTGTGATATTTCTACTAGCATTGAGATCTGATATTCCGCGCCGCGTAAGGCGAGACCTGGTCCAAACTAAAATAATGTGGGGTAAATTCCAGGTACTACGTTTTTACAAATACATAATCAAAATATTATTACATTTTTGGAAATTGAGATGTCCAATATATTTTGAAATGAGTATTTTCTGGAGCTCGCTCGTATGGATGGTTCATAAACTCATGTGTCACCTTATCTATCGCTGATCGGTTGTGTCATCTTTATCTAGTCTGACAAACCGTTATACCACTAGAAGATACATTTACAGAAGTAAAGATACATTTACAGAAGTACATGTGATGTGCTTGTCAGCTTGGTTACTTAGAAAACGCTGAGGACTTTGAAGTTGGGAAAGCCAATTGTGGCGTTTCCCAAAATGGGCTTTGTAAAAAACTATTTTGGACTCTAGATTGAAGGTTCATTGGAGTTATTGGTAATCAACACGAATTATGCATATTATACTAATGAACGTATAGTCAAAATGTTTTCTAGTTTAAATTGGGAAAGCCTGGACATAAGAATTAATTTAGTCCCTAGCTTGTACGTTTCAAGAGAATATATTTTAACTGTAATTATGCTAGTATAACCAGACTTGATAAACATGTAAAGATTTTCAGTTGGGACAGTCAAAATATGTGAAACAGTTCGTTTGGTCTTTATTTGCACAGTCTAAGAGATTATTTTGGGTTAGTTATTGCTAATTATGCAAATTATTATATTCATAATTGATAATGTTGGAATTTCTATTTGGAACAGCCGAAACATGTGAAACAAAGATGGTTATGTCTCTAGCTCTAACTGTAGAAAAAATACTATTTAAGCTTAATTAGGGCAAATTATGCAAAGTAGGCTAATTAATATAAACGCAGTTGGTAAACATTTAAGGAATTACATTTTGGATGTCATCATAGAGGAAAATACATTTGTAGCTTGATTGGTTCGAGGAACACTTAGGTTTAATTAACACTGCTAATTACGCAAATTAAAAGTCTATTTTTATAAAGGTTTTATTGAATTTAACATAGCTTTTAAGATTTCGTTTTGAAATTCACAGGGCCACATTTCTATTCATTCAAACCACTTAACATTTTTAGATTCCAAATGTATATGCTTATCATTAGAAAAGTAAACGTAGTATCAAATATCTGAAAGAAAGTAACTCAAGTTGGGCCAGTCTGAACATATAAACGTTGGTTTGGACTTGATTGCTTATTTGATGGTGTATGTGTTTTTCGTATTGTCCCGATTTAGGTCTATGGCATTTTGTCCCACTGAAGTTATTTAGAAGCTGATTTAAAGTTATTTAAAAACGACATTATCAAAACCATGTTAAGCAACTCGATATACTGAGTCAGGACATTTAATAGTCGTTTTGATGTTGATGGCGTCCATCGTTCAGGTTCTAGAGCAAGTGAAAGAAATCATGTAACTACATTTGGGTTTACTGGAACTCTTCAAAATTAAAGTTTCATGTTTGTAAATGGCATAAAGTTCGTTTAGACTCCCTAGCTTGAAGAATTCAAGATACAGTTTTACGGTTAAATAATGCTAACTATGCTTATTAAAATGTTCAATGAGTTGGCAAACATTTCTAAAACATGTCTTTGCTTGGTAATTCTGGAGTATTATCGAGATCTGAGGGGAAATAAATCTCAATTTTAGAATAAATGTGTAGCCTCTCGATTATTTTTTTGGAAAAAGTAGAAGGGGTCTGAATACATTCCGAATGCACTGTAAATTGGGCTAGTAGGTTGTTGAAGAGTATACCTCGTTTGTTCACGTAGTTACGGTTTGTTTACTTACCACGAATCCCTATAGTTAAATATTCAGACAAAATAACTTTATCATGGAACATAAATGCAGGTGGAAGGTGATTGTGGTTCTTCGATGGAAATAAACGAATAACGACCACAATGTAGACGATCCCAAGCTAGCCCAAATTAAGCTACATGTTAATGCTGTTATTAACAGCACCGGGTTGTGAAACGTAAATGCGACATAACACACACATTAAACCACAAAGTAGCTTAATGAGCTAGAGGTAACGCGAAATAGGCAATAGTTACAAAGCTCACAATAAATACACAGCATACAGGAATACCTCTATAAACGCGTTCCTGGGCTATTTGAGCCTCATGTGAGCCTGGAGCAACCAAGGTTGCCTTCAGGGAGTGATCGCGTCGTTCTATGGTTGCGGCCTTGTGGAGAGAAGTGTTTGTCATCTCTTCTGCGAATCTGAGTACTGCAAGTTGTGACTTCCCACGAAGGGATGTTTCTAGTCTTTGATCATGTAAACAAACACCCGTCGACTCACGGCCAGTCTAACCACGACCAGTCTGGCAACGTCATAATATAAAAGAGAAGCTAACGTTTTAACAAAGCAAGACCTGCCTTATTCCTGAGTCAATGCGTTCAGACCGCTCAGTTGCTAGGTTAAGCAAAAAACGACTGCTCAAAACCAGCCCAACTTTTGTGGGTGCACAATAATAACGATTTTACGAGTGCACCAGGAAACAAAATTTAAGATGCGGTATATACCCATAGTTTAATCTCAAATCGCATACTACCAGTACGTACTTCGTGGATGATGGTAAAATACGCACTGTTTAATACATAGTAAGCTAGTATGCAAGGATTGGGACCGACTCCCTCGTCATAAAATTGCGTCTCATCATTTTGTTGCGCATTACCATCATGTCAGATTCAGACAATGTGAAGCCGCGGACCCTACGGTAGCTGACGTGTGACTGATAAAGGCATAGAAACGCACGATATAGTTCCTAAAGACAGACATGGAGCGGCCGCACACGAAGTTACGAAGTCCAAAACCCCGCGACGAATACATTTTCATCCGCGACATTGTTTGAAAAGTAACCCAATTTGAATGAACATTGCGAATAAAGCATCTCTGTTGATTGGCGCTGAGGTGCGCAACACACTTGGGGAAGGTGTGGTGTGAGGATTTGTCTGTGGACCTAACTGTTAAACAATCCTCTGCGTCTCCTGACTTTATCATTGTCTAATAAAGGCGACATTTTAAGGCGTGTTGGGTGGGCTTTACAGGAACGGCTTACCATCGAGCAAGTTCCAATATGAATGACTCCATTTATGTTTATTTTATTCTGGCGTCTTTTTTTCTTTGTCCTATTTTTGGAGTCAGGAGGATGTGGGCAGATGTCTGGCAGCACAGCAACCTGCCTGTCAGCCTGGTAGCAGAGGTCACTGGTAGATTGAGAGGTCGGTTAATGGTTCTGCAGAACTACACGCCACATTCTGGTGTTGGTAGCGTGTACTGCAAAGGTTATAAATAGGTAATATTGAAAAGATTCACCAGGAAAGAATTCCCTAACAGAGCGGTACCAGATGGAATCTAGGTTTGGGCAACAGTTGCCTCGATCATGACTTACGATGAGGCCTGTCAGGTGGATCTGTTTAACGTCTCAGCTGCAGGTTTTTTAAACCTTTGTCTGGTCTTGGAAATGTTGACACTTATTGACACAGTGATGGTCCACTTTGAAATACTCCATTTAAATTTGAGCTGTGTTGGAGAAAAATAAGCCTGTTAGCTTACCCTTACTTTCTTACAACTTGAAGTGTGTTGTACACTCAGTCTATTGGGTTTGCAGGTGACTGATTTGGTATAAGGCGGGGGGGGTTCTGTAGTACAGCTGTAATGATTAACGTGTGTGTGTGTGTCTGTGTGTGTGTGTGTGTGCGCGCGCATGTTCTGCATTCTGTAGCAGGCTGAACCCTAGAGGTATGGAGACAGACCCCAGCTTGGAGACAGACACTGAGAGCAGACCAGAGACTGGAGAGGAGGGGACAAAGACAAGAGAGGCCCCCACCAGCCCCCTGTCCTTCACCCAGTGTCCGGCTGTTCCCACCCCTGCAACACTCCCCCCCACTCCCCCTAAAACGAGTTCCTCCTGCCCAACAGCACTCCCCCCCACTCCCCCTAAAACGAGTTCCTCCTGCCCAACAGCACTCCCCCCCACTCCCCCTAAAACGAGTTCCTCCTGCCCAACAACACCCACCCCCACTCCCCATGTACCGAGTTCCTCCTCCCCTTCTAAACTCAGCGCCACTCCCATACTCCCCCACAGCCATGCATTCACATCCGGTTCCTCCTCTCTGCCCACCCCCAATCCCCCTAAACGGACCCCCACCGTCTCATCTCCTTCACTCACCTGTAAGACCCTCCCTTACGTCTCACCTGCGTTACTGGCCCACGCCTTAATGACTCACCCATCGGTCTCTGATGACCCTGTCGCCACAGTAACATTCACCCCTACTCACCCCTCGCGTAGCCACGGACCCCCACCCTCCAGCCCTACTAAAACACGCACTCCTCTTGCCTTCAGTCCCCCAACCCTCGGGCCTGCTCCCCCTCTACCCACCTGCCCTACAATTTCAGCAGTCACGTCTCTGCCCTCCTCTCCAACCAACATTAATACTCTTCCTGGGGCTTCTCCCTTCCTCTTGACCAATGGGAATGCGAGGACCGCACCCACGCCCACCTCTCCACCAATCACGCCTTTCCACACCCCTGCCACCAGACAGGTACCCAACCGCTGTAGACGATTTTATGATTGACGGATTCTCTTACAGGCGGACGGCAGTTGATTATATTGGCAAACATTTCCTGTTCAAAGCATGAAAAACTGTGCATAGATTGACATGATTATACTGTAGATGCGGCTCTGGAAGAAATTGAGACCACTGCACCTTTTTCTTTCCTTTCCAAAACAGTTAAAAAGGAAAGTTTTGAGTGAGGAACTGTATTCAGAATGGGTCTGCCTCTTCTCAGGTCCATCGCAACCTGTGTTCATCTAGTCTGCCGCAAGCCAATCAGAGCACCTCGCCTGTCAGACAGAGGGTATCCCAGCAGGCTTTGCTCCTGGGTCGGAGTCCTTGCTCCAGCCGAGACCAGATGCTGCTCAGGGCCCAGATGGTAACAACACACACACAAAACAATACTGTGCTTGTGGGAAAGACAAATATAAAAACTATTCAATAGTGACCTGAAAACCTAACCTGAAATCTGACGACTATCCCACAACTAACTGTAACCGTAATCCAAATTGCAAGTTTTTTAACAAACCGAGCCAGTGATATTTCCCCAAGAGGTCAAGCCGGTGATATTTCCCCAAGAGGTCAAGCCCGTGATATTTCCCCAAGGTGTCAAATGTTCCTGGTTTTACTGTTCTTGTGGTGTGAACACAAGCATAATCAAAGCCATTCCAAGAGTCCTCGTTAGAATAGATTCAACTTTGTCATGGAACAGTACAAGTGCAGTACAACAAAATGCAGTTAGGGTCTAACCAGAAGTCCAGAACAAGTGTATGTATATACAACTGGAATGTGTAGATGTGCAATTCATGCAAATGCATTACCAATGGCCATTCTAAGTGTGTAGTGGAACATTTACAGAAAATGTACAGGTATTTAGTATAATGTGTGTACAAGTGGGATAAATATTTATTTGTGTGGATACTAGTGGCAGTTCTCAATGGCATTTGGATTTGCAATCGAGGTAAATTCTAGAGGTATGGAAACGCGCTAGACTGAAATGCGGGGACAGCAGCTGTGAGGTTCCTGAGGTAGATGTGCATGCAACAACAGAAGATGCAAGCACAGCAGCAGTTCTACACGTTCAGTGAAGGTGCAAGACTGCATGTGCAAATGAAGCACAGGAATAGCAGCAATGTGACACGTGCCTGTAGACAACTGGAAACCTTATCTTCTGGGGCGGTGACCGAGTCCAGTGGTACAAAGCGTAGGTGAAGTAAGTGATGGGAAGGGTCAGAGTTCAGCTGGATAACAGCAGATGGGAAGAAACTGTTCCTGAGCCTGCTGATACGAGAACAACCATCGAACCACATTGTACACAGTTAGTCAGGAGGCTCTCCAATGTGCAGCGGTAGAAGTTAGCATGTATCTTGGGAAACAGAAGGGCCTTCTTCAGTCTCCTCAGGAAGTACGGGCGCTGCCACGCCTTTTAGACCAGGGCTGAGGGATTGAGGGTCCAGGAGAGGTCCTGGGCGATATGGACACCCAGGAATTTGAAGCTGGACACACTCCACCTCAATGTCATTGACGTTACAAGATTTCTGTTGATTCTTCAATTAAATTAAAGCTTATGTACAGTTATCCATTTACCAAAGCAATGTACATCTGAAGTATTACACCAAATTGACTACTAAAGTAACAGTGTAGATATGTCATCAAAGAAATAAAATGGCAACATTATATACATCTACAAGGATGGTTGTGATATGGTGGCGCTTTGTCTCTCATATTATGACAGTTCAGGACATAGTCTGCCGGAAGAGCTACTGTTTCTAATTTTTCCCCCTAAAAAACAAACAGGCATTTCAAGAATATATGTAGTTCCTACTTAAAATGTAAATGTGAATGTCTCATTGAGTCATACCAGTAGTGGTCGGGTGGGAACTGTGGTTCATTCTCTGCCTCATCCGGCCCACAGTTCTCGCCCTGTCTTTGTCCCTCCTATCTCTGTCTCTCTTGCTTTCTCAGTCTGTCTCTTTCTCTCTGTCCCCCTCGCTCTCTGTGTGCCTGCCCGTGAACAAGGCATCAACCCTAACTGGTCCAGGGTTGTTGTCATTAATGGCTGTGTGTGTGTGTGTGTGTGTGTGTGTGTGTGTGTGTGTGTGTGTGTGTGTGTGTGTGTGTGTGTGTGTGTCTGAACACACAAGCACCCTGTGTTTGACTCCTCCCTCTTCCTCGCTCTGTATCTTTTCTTTAATTTTCAGCTGATTTTCACCTCCTCAATACGGCCTGTCCTTTCCTCCTCTTCCTCCTCCCCCCGCC
>JACXGJ010008751.1:0-26223 GCA_016801105.1 Esox niger
CCACAGCACATCCCTGACAGGGACTACAGAGGAACGATGTAACGACAGAGTGCAGTGTCAGACCACAGCACATCCCTGACAGGGACTAAAGAGGAACGATGTAACGACAGAGTGCAGTGTCAGACCACAGCACATCCCTGACAGGGACTACAGAGGAACGATGTAACGACAGAGTGCAGTGTCAGACCACAGAACATCCCTGACAGGGACTACAGAGGAACGATGTAATGACAGAGTGCAGTGTCAGACCACAGCACACATCCCTGACAGGGACTACAGAGGAACGAGGTAACAACAGAGAGTGCAGTGTCAGACCACAGCACATCCCTGACAGGGACTACAGAGGAACGAGGTAACGACCGACAGTGCAGTGTCAGACCACAGCACACATCCCTGACAGGGACTACAGCAGAACATCACCACAGGGTGTACAAGCAGGAACACAAACAATGGCCAGAACATGTCCCATCATTACAGCATCAGTGAACAAACTTGTTAGGTAAAATGATAACCCTCACACATATTCAGATTACAACCTGCTCACAACTACGAACAGCTAGATATCTGGCAATCCACTTGAATGAGAATGGCTGAGTTGGTTTTCCATTTGGATACATCTGAAATCCTCTTGGTTCAAGTTTCTGCCCTCTCCAGTGCAAGTAGAGGGCATTAAATATAGATGATGTGGACAAGCAGAACCAATTTTCTATATTTAATTCAACAAATAATAACATCAAAGAAGATAGAGAAGCACAGGATGTAAATAAACCATGAGAGGACTGGGCCAAATGAATCAAATCTCACAGGGCTGAGAAGGTATAACAGAGAAGGTAGCACAGGAGAACAAGAAGAGCTGAACGGTCACCTTCAAATTGTCCTTTAATGCAACTATATGCCAAATGCTAGGTTCAGCATTTGTGTGTCCTGAGAGCCCCTGGCCCAGCATGCTTCTACCAAACTAGTTGCCAATAAAGTAGGAACAGTCTCACATCCACAATAGCATTGCATAAAAAGCACAGAAACACTGAGTACACATACATGACTGACATTTTGTTGTAATTCTCAGTGTTTCACCATTCTGTTGCTCCTCCTCTGACATACAATGTACAGTCAAAGGAATAAACTAAGCGCTAAAAGCAGCGGCACACCCATCAGCACACTGACAGATAATCCAGGTTGTGTTAACTCAGCTCAGACAGTTACAGATTGACTCATTGGGAACCTGTACATAACCCATTTGATCTAAGGTGAAGAATAACAATAGACCCTAGAACCCACAATATTAAAACATACAAAATGCAAGTTTGCGCGAGGCAAAGCATTTAGTGACAAAAGATACATTTCTCCACAAGTGACCTGGCTTGTCCGCGCTCTGATAAATGCATTACTAACCAGTCACCTTTGGCTTGGGGGTACAGGTGAGGGTGGATTTTGTAAGAGAGAGTTTTATATGAGTCAGTCCTGGAAATAACACCCTCATGACTGTTCTCTTCCCTGAAAAAGGGCCCTGAAAAGGTGCATCAACAAAGACCAAGCAGAGCCTGCTGAAATCCCCTTCATTTCATTCCACTCCTTAGTCCCTCATTTTTCTCATTTCACCATCAAGCCTTTGTTTTGGGAACTTTGCACACACACAGTCCCTGCAGTCTGAGACAATAAAAACACCCACTCGCGCACACATCTGCTGTTTTGGAAGGACTGCTGAAAAGGTAGACACACCAACCAAGACAAACAGAAACAGGGACAGAAAGACAAATGCATGCCCCAACTGTAAAAAACTAAAAAATCACCATCTTTGGAAAATCACTGAACAACTGAAAATCCCAAATGGATTGCCATTATTTATCTCGGCAAAGGAGTTTGTGCTGTGCGCCATTTTGCTATATGTGACCGTCCATGGGTGTGGTAGCTGCTTTCCTGCCAGAGTCAGTGGGTGTGGTAGCTGCTTTCCTGCCAGAGTCAGTGTGTGTGAGATTAGGGGGTCTAAACTGGCAAGAAGGGTGGACAGTTACACCGTGGAGCTCCGCACTTAGCTGTTTTTTTCTGATAGCCTAATGTACCATGGTATGTGGGAGCCTGGAGCCAACCGAGCATAGAGACTGAAGTGAGGCCAGGGCCCCAGGAGACAAACATGCAGGCAGGCACATGGCCAAGGGAACAACACATGCATGTGTACTTGAGTGTGAAAGAACTCATGAAACCGGTCAATACCAGTCACTGTTCTGGACTACCCACTTGAAACATTACACTGCACGGTCATGCTTGCTAATGCCAGGATGCCCCTCAATGACTTTTGGCCTAAACCTCTCCACTGATTTCAACTGCCTTGAGGAGATATGAACGGAGCCCTAAACAAGCTTGGCTCTAACCCAAAGCTTGTTGTGTAGTGAAGTGAAGAACGTAGCGAAGTGTGACAGTGAGTAGTGCTGTAGTATCAACTGTTCCTGGAGGCTACACCGTCTTCTCTCCCCGCCCTGCTCAATGAATCATCCAGCGCTGGCACAGACCAACACCTAACCCGCACTCCAGCCCTCTTTGCATTACCCTCCATTATTCATTAGCCTAGCCACGGCCACTACGCAGAAACCACACACAGCGCTAACCCCACTAACACAAGGTCTAACCCATCACTCAGACAATGACTCCTCAGGCAGAGGATGTTAACGCTAGCCTGTCGGCGGACCCACCGAGACAGGGGGTTTAATGACCTGTGGCAGGGGTACGGTCAACTGCTGGTTAAATGGTGGCCTACGGTGTGACCCATCATGTTACGGTGCCTCTCACAGAGCGGAGGGAGGCTGATGGGCACAGGCCCCTTCTTAGGTACCAGGAGACATGTAGTTTTCTACTTCCTTCCATCCTTCCTTTACTTGTCAACTGTACCTCAATCCATCAAGTGCATTTAATAAAGCCCTTTTAACATCAGCAGTTTTCCCAAAGTTCTTTTACCAACACCCAGTCTAAATCCCTTAATTTAAAAAATGTATAAGCAAACCTTTCTGAAAAATAGGGAGCAGTATAACTTTTTGCCTGAACAATGCCTGTTAAAAGTTCAGTTGGATTTAACAATGAACATGTGCTTTCCTACAGCCCAGCTACCAGTATAAAAAAACATCCTCTCTCCTGGAACATTTTGAAAAACCGCATCAGCAAAACGCATTTAAAATCACAGAATTAGATCAGAAAAATGGGAAATACTGGATTCCATATTAGCATATGAACACACCAACCTCACTCAAGCCATTCAGTAATTGTTTGCATGTGACTATTTTCGGCCATGTTTGATGTGCTGACAGGGCTCTATCACCGTAATGTGCAGCGGGCAGAGAGACTCGGTGTGTTGTTGTCGTGTGTCCTTTTCCTGTGCCCAACACACCTAGAACAGATGGAGGGCTCAACACATCAAAGGGCCATTCCCACGCCACTTCAGAACTGTTGGCATCACCTCAGCAACTGTCAGCATAAACATGGTCCGTGTGTCCTAGGGGAAAACAGCCTGAAATATACTTCTCCACTACTAGAAAGTTCCAGTGAAATACACACAGACACATTTATATTGTACAAACTTGCCCCAGATGTGTGCTTTAAACCAACTCTTCCAACTATCCCATTTGTCCAAAGGAATCAACACACCCATATCCAAGTGAACCGTATTACCTTAAACTAGCATGCACTTCGTTAATAAACCATTTGACCATACAGATTCTCTCTTCTCTCTTAACAAAATGGCCATGTAGACTTTCACACAGTCAATATTTCCCAGAGACAAAAAAGATTGATTTTGGCTTATATTACCTCATGTAAAATGTTTCTGATAAGTGAAGAGCAAACTAGATTTGAGCTCCACATCTACTTATCTGCCCAGTCAGAACTCCATAACCTGAAGATGGAGATTTCATAAACTAAACTACATTAAGCATATCTATTTTCCTACACAGAATTATTTTTGTCAGGATAAGGCGAATACTGAAGTATAGAGTACCACAGGGGAGCCAAGCTCAATGATGATTCAGTGACAACTAAATTCTTGTCTTAAAGCAGCACAATGGCAGTCCCCCATGTCAATTAAAACTGGGCAGAAAATCTCATTTAAATCTAAACGACCAGATGGATGCAACTGTCTCGTCTTTAACATAATGGTTTTACTACTTTGAGAAAAACAAACTATGGTCTATGAACTAAGCAATAAACCTCAAATCGATGTTTTTCCATCACAGCTGCTTTGTGTGTTCAATATGGTTTATGTGCTTACGGCAATGAAACTCCGCTGGGAAATAGAGCTCTCTGATGGCTTGGCAATGTACAATTTTGGGTTAGAGAGTCTTTATTTCTAACATATCTAAAAAATAGTTCTACCCTTGAATCTACATTGTGGTGAACAAATTGTCCAATATTGGTTCCAAGTGTCAGTTGGTTTAAAACAATTACCACTAAGAGCCTAACGTACTCCGAATAAAAACACCATCACTCAAATGACTGAAGCTGTCAGTATGACATCTTTTCACACAACCAGAAATGCTTCTAGACAAGTAGCTTCGTAGTGATATTTCAACTTTTCTTTCGCACTCCTGCGTACAAACACACATACAATCACATAAACTCCAGGACAGGCATGCAGAGGGATGCCCCTGAACGAATCCATCTGTATAAATGTCATCGGTGAATGTCACTAGCGCTTGTGGTGCCAAGCCCGACGACTCGGGTCCTCAGCATCAGCGCTGTTAGGCCCGGGCTTCAGGGGCTACGGCTCTCTGTCTCGTCCATTGTCTTTGTTGAGTTTGCATATTGGCGTGCAGGTTAAAGGTGTAGATGTGATCCAGGAGCTCCAAGTAGGTTTTGAGCACACGCCGAGCGTCAGTACGCAGCGGACGTTCATTCGATCCCAGTGAAACTCTACCGTTGCCTTGCTGCATTGCTTTGCCCGAGACATCGGTGGACAACTGTGTGTGGTGATTTCTACAGCATCTGCAGTAACACGTTGAATTGGCTTGGCGGAAGTGTTGCACGCATTGCATTCAAGTTCATTGATTGACGCAGTAAAACCCGCAAACCGTTGTGCTTGCAGCGTCTTGGTGTGTGTTTACTATGAGCACGTTATAGAGATTTGAATGACGGATTTGAATGACAATCACAGCCTACATCCTGTTGATTTGAGATAACATAGAAAATACTGCAACTCAAACACCACGGCGCATTCAAATATATTATTAATGCTGGATTATTCTAAATGAATACTGGTTATGTAATTTGCAATGTTATTGAATTGGTGGTGTCTGGCTCATTTCGTTTAATTCCCTTTAACATTTGACTGTCAATCTCTTTGTGGAGAAACCATTGTTAACCCAATCATGGTATAAAATGTACATAATGGAAATGCCCCCACCCTCACGATAGATCGACTGGTCTTTTGAACTTGATTGATTAATAAACTTTAATGAACTTGAAATATGTGCAGTCAAGTCACTAAGCGAAGTTAGCAAACTAATACATTGATGGAGTAAGCCTCTCAAACAGTGGTTTCTACATGCGTGTTGGATTCAGGCAAAGAGAGCAATCTAATGGCACCAATTGTTCAAAACACTATTATCCTTCAACATCTTTGAAGGCTTGAATTGCAGCCCAAAAGCGTCAATGATGTGATCCCTCAAAATGCTTGCTGATGCTTGCATCCTGCACTAAAAGGCTGTCGATTGAGTAGGAAATAAAAATCAACTGCCCAATCTGTTGGTCTCTGCTTTTTGATTGTACACATCACGACTTTGGGCACAGCAGTTGCAGTTTCTACAGCATGTCAATCGACTCCGAGGGAGGGAAGCACATCTGATACTGGAACAGAATGTGTTTCAGGATTCCAAACATCTCGTTGCAATAATGTTCCTGATTTCAGACATCATATTGCTATCTTCCAATTGTTATAGAAATTACCTCCACAGATCTGCATTCTGGGCTGTTAGTGGAATTGAGGTCCAATTCTTTTATTACCTGTCAGTGTTCATTCGCAAAATGTTTGGCTTAACAACTCTACTCAATGTCAACATGTGCAATTTCTTAAGATGCTTAAACACAAGCAGTGAGTAACCTGTTTCTAGTTGTAAATTCTTTGCATAGACATTTTCTATTTTCATTCAAATAAATCTGTGTATCGAAAAGTGTGTGTTGATGAAAGTACGTGTAGATGCTTTTGGCTTTGTCACTGTACATGACATTCAAAACTGTATAAGGTCTCCTAAATATTCCAGTACGTGCACTGTTGCTTGGCTGAAAGAGCAAAAAAAAGTTTTTCAGATCACACACACAGTTTTCTCTACAAGGTGTTAATAATTGCAGTGTAATTGGTTCTGTGTATTTTAAACACTCCAAACTCATCCTCTAATCTATATCTGAAAAGTCTTCCGTGGCCTTGATAGAAGTGTGGCAGACAACGTAGGTTGCAATTCTGAATTCACACTGTTTTTGGTCATCTTTAATGGCACATGCTTCTCCTGTCATCACCGGCACAGTGAATGTCTTGACCCTTGCCACTGCACTTCTTGATTTGTGTTTGTTGGTTTTTGCATGGTCTTCTAGATCATTAAAATGGGTTCTAAGCTGTGAATCGCAAAATTTGCAACAGGCTTTTAATTCATCTCCTGGGACAGACTCGATTCCAAGTTTATAGCTCAGGGTCGTTCTGCCATTCTTTTTGATAATTTTTTTGATATTTCCCCACTTTGACATGCAAGATAGCTTTTCCACCACTACCATTGCACTGCCAGATAAAATGTTAAACATGAAAGTATCGAGCTTAGAGAAATATGTGAAAAACATTCTATGCAATCAGAGGGAAGAGATGGATAGGAAATAAGAGAGGAATTTTATATCTATTCAAATTAAAGCAGCAAGAAAAAAAAAACATTTTATAGACCTGCCCAAGCCACATTCTATATAAGAGAGAAATATAGACTGTTAACAAAGAAAGAGTAGAATAGATACAGAGGTTAGTGAATTGACATAAGACATACGTGCAGTGGGCCGACAGGAACATGATTATCAAGAATGAGGAACTTCGAGGAGCAACCTCCAATACATGTTAGGGGCAACCTCCAAGGATGCTGGGTGTTACATACCGTGATGTAGCTGCGGAGCTCGGGGTACACTCTGTATGGGGCCAGCCAGTGGGACAGGGGAGTGGTGGATGGGAACGTGGTGGTCACAGCAAGGGATACCTCAGGAAGGGACATCACCTTAAAGCCAAACGTCTCATAGAGCTTCTGCAACTCCTCATCGGGCTTCTCCTCTCCCTCGCTCAGGATACTACCGACAATGTAGTGACACTGGTCCTCTGGTGTCTGGCGAAGGAAGACCAGAGAGAGAGAGAGAGACCAGGACAGCGTGAAATAACAGGTGGATGAAGGGAACAGAAAGGGATACGAAATGATAAAATGTTCAGTTCAGTACACCTCCATTTACCCACCCGGTTCTCCCGCTAGACAAGTTGGTACAAGAGAACAGCAGAGGCAGAGGTCCTGGACAAAACAAAACCTTCAATGTCTGTCTGTGTGTGTGTGTGTGTATTGGACAGAATCCTGTCAATTACACTCCAGTCTGGCTGCAGGCTGTCTGGTAATGTAGTTGGTGAGACAGAGTGATAAGTGACACAAGTTCAGATCTGAGACATTGGAATGTATGCTGAGCACTGTTGAAGGCCGGTGACGTTACTCCTCCGTGTGAGTGCTGCTGTCTTTGGAGGCTGGCATGGCACTGGGCACAGATGGCATCCACTGCTACTCATCATCACAAGCATTATGCAGCCATTTGACTTGGCGAGCTACATTTTTATTACACGATCACTTTACAAAACATACAATTCTAGATATCAAATATTCATACTTTGCAATGCACACTGCATTCCATTACAAAAGTTTGTGTTTTAAGATGTTCAAGGAAAACCTGATCTTAAATTAAGGGAATCTGAGAGAACCAAAATATTAGTAGACTTTATTGAAGGAACCAATATATGCAACTCAATTCCCCTGTGCACTGCAGGAAATGCTTTCTGAAGTTATAGATCAGTTTCTCACATCATTGTGGAAGAATTCAGCAAGATTTCTAGGATTTTGAAAATGTACTGAACTTTCTGGCCAATGACTAACCTTTTCGATAAGCATTTCCAAAACATGCAAAGTACTGTTCCTGATGTGGACTTGCTTGTGATTTGGATTACTGTCACTTTAGACTGGAATCCCTGAGCAAACAAAGTGAAAAATATGTTGTGTTGTTTTTCAGCTGGACAACTGACCCTAACTGTTCCAGGGTTGCAACAAAAAATGGCAGATCCCATAGCTCATTGTTTAAGAAGTAATACCAATTAGATGTTATCCCCCATTGTTACTGCAACTCTTTGTTAAGAGTGTGTGGGTGCTACTATATAGTGTTCAGAATCACAAGTATACATTCATATTCATCCTGAATGACTGTAAAAACCTCACCCTAAGAACATTCAGGAACAATTTGCTATGAGGGTCACTGCACTGATATTAGAGAAGATAAAGGGTTAGCTATTAAAATTAACAAAATAGACCCATATAATCATTCATGTGCTCCGTAGTTATTTTCCGTTGGTTTATCTTAGGTAAAAACAAATAGACTTTTTGGAATAATATGATGATTGGAATTGATAATCCAACAAATACTGTATCTGGATTCTCTGCATGTTAACCATTCAACCAACAAACTTTCAAGTCATCCTTTGAAATCATTTTGCATGATTCCTTTTTCTCATTAGTGCAGCCAAGTCATGATAACTGCAACATTGTGTGCCACTGATGCAGCTTTAGAGTAGGGCTGCAACAGCATTTATACCTTCAATCATGATAACGATAGAAAAACCCTCTGAGGTTCTGGCTAAACATGCACAACTGGATTCTTCTGTACGTTACATTGAACTCCTGATTGGCAAAAGAACAGCACAGGCATGGCCGCGTATATTATAGGAGCCATGAAGACAGACGCTGAAGTGGACTCAGCATGACACGATGATCTAAAGAAGGTGTGCCATGGTTTTTCAGTTTGGATTCACGGCATTCGTGGTGTTCTGAAGTGAGACGTTCATCTTGAATGCACGGTGTGAGCTACTGTCCACTTCGGATCCATGAACAGAGTCTTTAAACAAGTCAGGGGAGAGCCTTTTAAGAAGCACGTGTACAAAATGTTAACCTTCCATTGTTCTTTCTATTTCTCTCCAATGATTACAAAGTTAACACAGCCTTTTATGCACAGGACATATAGGAGGTGGTCAGTGGTCATAGCCAACCATTACACAGACTATTATAAGAAATACTTTAACATACAAAATACCCTTGTATGGCATGTTCCAACCTATGACCCAAGGGTCTATTCAGAGAGTCCTATGACAGTCACACACACAGTTCTTAGCAGGTGGTTTGAGACCCATCAGTAATGGAGCATCACATATCCTACTACAGAGATAGCTAGTGCTCTCATACATTGTGTCAAGCTTAATTCAGTTACTTTTCAAGCTTACCAGCTCTCAACGGTAATGACAGCAACTGCTGTCTTCTTGTGCACACTTACGTGTTTATAGTCAAACAGCACTTGGTACCTAAAAACAGTAAAGCGAGGTGGAGTCCCGGTTCCAGGGAAGAATAAAAACAGCTGCCAAGGCATCATCACATACGTGCATGTGTGACATGGAAACACTATAGTTCCACACTCGTTGGTCATAACGATTTGTTTGCATGCTCTGTGCGTTGTGTTAGCGAGCTATCTCTTTACTGAGACACATACGAGATCAATGACATGGAAGAGCTAAGTAGATGAAAAGAAATATGTATGGATAAACCGCTGGGCGGCTTCTTATGTGGTTTGAAACAATATCCTGTTTAAAATAGCTGGAAACACAAGTCAGGGCACACACAATAGATGACATGGAATTCTTTTTTTTCCCCAAGAGTGTGTTAGTTATATTAGATCTACTGCTGTGCTCTAAAAAAGCCAAACGAAGCCAATCACAATGGCTGTTTTCCTAGCAGCTTAGTACACAATCAACACCAAGCAGCCAATATGGATGCTGCTTTTGTCCAGGCTATCTATGTATTTATACAGGGCTCAGCTATAAGAGGGACCTTGGCCTCAGTAGATTTCTCTGAATAAATAAGGGTAAATAAAAAATACATTGTAAGTTGTTTTGTCTTGGCAGTTTGGTTTTGTTATCAACAGAACCTGTGTATATAGACTAGTCCCTGTCAATACTGGCAGAATATGATAAGACCATGCTAGCTCCCTGAATATAGATGACTCCTGCAAGTCGGTACTACTGTCTGTCTGACCGTCTGTCAGCTTGTTACCCAAACATAGTGCTTGCTTGTTAATTATATCTTTTAGGGCTCAGGGCTCCTGCTATCAGTCACAGTCCACCCTGCCTCCCCACACACACCTGTGCACTGACAATCCAAACAGATACAATTGCAGACACAAACAACAAAACTGCATTTCATCGCTCCTCCACTCCAGATCACACATCCCAGCGAGCCTACAGGCAATTAGGCGAGATTTTGAGGTATTTTTTCAATCTCTGTCTCACTGTGTAAGGAGAACTCTGCCACTCAGTCTGTTCAAGACAGACAGATATGTTTTCAAAACCAACCACAGCTCTTTATACGGTTGGGCTAATGCAGAGAGCTGGCTTCACTGGGTTCCACATCCATCCACAGACATCCATCCACAGAAGAGTCTGAGGAGAGTTGACAGTGGCTTTTGATTGGCCTAGGAAAACCACTAATGGAAAGACAGTGGAGCTCTTTTCCTAAGACCAATTCAACTCATCACATGTTGTAAGCTCAATCACATCAGCACCACCGAGAACCTCACCCTGAGTTTACATAAAGAAACGGACGCCCAGTCAATTATCTTCAGAATGCGGCGTCAAGAATTGTATGTGCAGTCAACTTAAACAGTCATTATTTCCTAATACGGACCAATCAGGCTGACTAGTGTATTCACTGCCCATGAGACACAAAGACGGCTTCCTGCGACAAATGGTACCATTCTCCTTTTTTTCCACCTGGTTCCTCTCTATGTCATGTCTCCTGAGACCTGTTAGGAAGAAAAGTAATTTTTGAAAGCAATTCTTTGCTTGGAAGTGTGAGCGCCTTTTCTGACAGCTGACGTCTCTGCAACAATAAAACTGTAGGGATGCCGGAGGTAATTCTTTATTAGCAGACACGTAATGAGGATTTACACTCCTCTTCCTCCCGGCTTCCAGGCCCTCTTCCCTCCAGGCTACACATTCTGGGAATTCATTTTTCTCAATATCAGCCTGATGCCAATCGCTCATCGCTAAAGCATTAGTATTTTGGCTGGATTTGGGCGGGGATCATACCTGTGGGGGCTCATATCTGTTCAGGCTCACACAAAACAATATTTTCTGCTGTGCAAAGAAATTAACCTGTGTATAAAAAAGATTTATCATTTCCAAATGAAACCATGATTCTTATTATTCTCAGGTCTATGAAGTTCGTCTTAGGAACCTAACTTTCTCTGGAGTTTGTTTTTGCCACTGTGCTTCGACAAAATGGGTATTGGTATAGCACTTTATTGAAGTAGCCAAGCCTCAAAATAGGCATGTCAATGAATCATATTTAATGGCTTTGAAAAAGGACGTTCTACATTCACAGCTGCACCCCTGAGTTTCTTTCTCCTATGCTTAGACTATGTAACCAGATTAATTTTCAATGAGATCACAAACCCTATTTCCAAGACAAACCTAGCTAAAATAGGAACACATAATTAACATAAAACACTGAATCTGTTTAAATGAAACTGGGTTAAAACAAACTCCATCAGCGCCTAAGGTTTTTCACTAGACTGTCTATGTGGGGTATAATTAGAGACACTTATCAATCAAGATTGATATTATCACACCCTGCATAATGACTGCACATGGAAGGTTGCAGCTCCAACTTAGCCTTAGTAAAACAAGCTTCATTTTGACAGCATTTATACAATAGTAAAGGCAAACTGCAGTTCTGGAAATACCTATTCAATGTAGCTGCAACAAAATAAACAAAAACTTTCATCCACATATAACTAAAAAGTAGCACATTAAACATTTCCACCAACATTATTAATATGGAGAATGAATGGAGGGCAAAAAACTGCTGCATTTCAAATATTTTACCATCAAACTGGACACAGTGATTTCAGTCTAGCTCCAGGAACATGAGACTTCCTGGTCTTATAATGCTACATGTTTGCACATCTTTGAAACACATAACAATAGTCAACAACAATAAAATCATTTGACAGATCCATGTGAGACATTGTGCTGTTTCCTATTTGTGACATTAAGTCTGTCACTGACAAGTCTAGATACCAGACTAAAATATGAATACATTCAACTCACAGAAAACCTCACTGAATTGCTAAGATACTAGGGTCTCCAAGATTTTGGCTGAAACATACATCTTAGAAATAGTCCTGTAGTTATTTAGGCCAGAAATCTTTACTCACTGTAACAGTGGCAGACCACAGACATACACACATGCACTAAGGATTACATTTAGCTCAAGGTTGGCATTAAAAAGAGAGATAAGGTGCTCAGTTATGAAGTCAATAGATATGGACTCTGGTTGCCAGGACGAGCTGCTTATCTATGGTCAATTCCTTTCCATGCTTTTATGCACCTCTGTGGATAAATCAACAACTGCATTATTATCCAGATTTGATATATCTTAAACAGAAAAACAGTAGAAACAAAATTGTTTAAAACAGTTTAACATTTCAGTTCTGTCACAGACCAGTTTCATTGTTCTAATCAATCTCCAATTAAATTATTTTATTTTAATATTTAAATCTTAGAAATGTCATCAATTCTTCATTCTTTATTCTATCCTTAGATTTTGCTCTTTTGAACTGTGTGTATTTCTTAAGACCCTAACCATCAACCAATCAGATTCCATATAGAATAATGGATTATCTCAAACTGTAACTGTAGTTCAGATATCATCATAAAAAATATTCTCAGTGGTCCAGTTAAATTTGCCCATAGGACCAGAAGCGGGCAGGTTGGGTACAAACAACATTTGGTTACTGAAATATCAGTTGGAATTAGACAGTCATTATACTTTAATCTTCAACTTGAAACATTTCAAGCCTGTATCAACAAACAAAAACAATGTGTATGGGAATACATGTTTAGAACATGTTTCACAAGTTATAACGATAAAGATAGTTATGAAAAAGCATGTTGGAGAATGCACCAATTATTTGCACTGATTACGATCCTCTCCACAACTCTGCCTCTCTTCATTGTATGAGTGTTTTCTAACATGGCATCCATCCACATCCCTGAACTCTACCAGTCAGTGGGTGCTGGCTGTCTGTGTAGCTTTCCTTGCCAAAGCTGGCCAGAGAGAGGAAGAAACAGGCAAATCTGACTAACAAGCTGAGGAATCAATGATATCACAGTGGTCTACATGTCTACCTGTCCTGCCTGTTACGAGGTAGACCTCAGACCTGACCCGTGGTCCCATGTGCTAATGAGATCAGAGCATTATGCCAATTAAAACAGACATTCACTGGGCAGCCAGGACAAAGAGCCAGCCAGGCCTAAAGCTAATTGGCTGTCTGCATGCTGTCTGTGAC
Organism: Esox niger; assembly: GCA_016801105.1. Classification (NCBI taxonomy): domain Eukaryota; kingdom Metazoa; phylum Chordata; class Actinopteri; order Esociformes; family Esocidae; genus Esox; species Esox niger. The sequence continues at coordinate 13,645 of JACXGJ010008751.1, forward strand.
ACTGATGCCACAACATAGAGAGGTGTCGATGCCAGTCTGCCCAGAGTGACCACAGCATACTAATAGTGGACAAACTGGCTATACAGCAGGGTGTGAACGTTTCTACATTGTCCCATATAAGCCAAGTATGTGCAGCGTCTTTCAGACATTTGACTCATGCACTTTGGCACTGATTGTCACAAGACGCCTGTAGATTCCCTAATGTTATCCTTAGTAACTTCTATTGGCATATTTTGGTCAGTTCTTGGGCTGAATTTGGTGGGACAACTTTCCTATATAGACTGCCAGTGCTCTGGACATTCCTCAATTGTACATGATCCATCCGAGTGGAATGGTGTAGTTTGTATTGTGGGGAAATGGCTTTGTAACCACTCACAGACTCAAGGGCAACAATAATCTATATTTTGGTCTTTTGATCAAATGTAAATTAAATGAGTTAGCGAAACTGTCTTGGCAGCACTTCTTTTGGTTTGAATCATACGTTGACAAATATAGCTCTACAGCAACAACAACAAAAAATGTTAAATGTTTGGGTGTTCAAAATTGTTGAGTATTTGAATTCTACATTTGAAACAGCCATTTTTGTTTTAAAAAATGTGTTTTTCTCACTGTCGCCCAAATAAATTAAGCTTCTTAGCCTAATAACAAAATCATATGCAAGGTATTCAACCTGAATCTTGTTCGCTGTTAATAGTGTGTGTGTGTGTGAGTGTGTGAGTGTGTGTGAGTGTGTGAGTGTGTGTGAGTGTGTGAGTGTGTGAGTGTGTGAGTGTGTGAGTGTGAGTGTGAGTGTGAGTGTGAGTGTGAGTGTGTGTGTGTGTGTGTATGATCCACGTTCATGTGTACTCGCAGGGACCAGATGTCCCCAAAAAGACAAAAAGACTTGAAACATTGGTCCCCAAAAGTTTATTGGGCAGTCCTCACAAGGAGAAATGCCTTTTCCACTTCAGAGGTTACATTTTGGGGAAAAAACTACAATTGGCCATAGTTTTAGCATTGGGGTTACTTTCAGGTTTAGGCATCAAAAGTTGAGGTGGGGGTTAGGTGTTATGGCTAGGTTGGGTTAAAGCATTCAAGTTCATTCATTGACGTTAAGGATAGGTCCCCACAAGGATTTAAAAAACAAACAGGTGTGTGCGTGTCAGTACCCCTCCACATGCCATCACTGCCATCTAGCGGTAGAAAATGTGCCATTACAAGAACAGAGGATACATTTCATACCTTTTCATTTGTTTTCAATGTAATCGAGATGCGAGATATTTTCAAACAAATCTCAATCAGAGTTTTGTTCAGGCCTCCTGACCATCGAGTCCAATGAAAAGCGTATTGAAGTTGGATCAACTTACCTACCCGTCTTAAGCTAAGACTACGCTAGCCTTCAGTGTTTGACAGCTGCTCTTCAGCTGCTGGATGACACTGGAGAATTTAAAGAATGTCTCCAATAAAAGAGCAATTGAAAAACTAAGTGAATCATTCTCATGTCCATTAAGCAAAACTTGGTTGGCAGGTCTGTAAAGACATGGTTTTGAAAATGTAGGAAGAAACTCAGGCAGGCGTTAGGAGATGAATTCAGCTCTATCTGCATCCTTCAGGCCACCTTTCCCAAGGGAAGCCTGACAAACAGACCGACAGTGAGCACTGAGATTCCCCTGCTAGTGGGCTTGAAACATACTTTTTGCTCTCTCTATATTCTCATCCGTTCCACTTGTGAGGAGACATTAATTGCATACCCCAAATGCATATTAAAACAGTTCTGTTTGACTGTCAAAACACACTCACTAAAATATTAATACGTGTAACAGACAACGAGCAGCATATTGCTCAGTTCCTGAGTTTTCAAATATTGTCATTCAGGAACTCATGCTGAGACATTTGGATATTTGGTGAAGTGGCATTGGCAAATCAAGGATAACATGTTTAAACATAATTAAGTAATATGTGCATAAATCCTGAAATATTAACCATAGCTGTGCACCACCAAGGGGTTTAGAACTATAACCTACTGAGAGAGTGAAATAGTGGGGTTTTCATTTCAGTGCTATTGTAATAACCGTGCAGCTCTGTCTGGCCACTCTCCAACATAACAAACTCCACACTGTTCACACTTCGCTGGGCAGTAGTCAGTCAGACACGTTATGTTTTGAAAACAATACCTATTACACACAACTAGTGTATGTAAACACTTCCATGTACCTTAAGAGAATGCATGAGGAAAGACTATTGTTTGGTGGTTACACCACTCTTATTCACTTAGCATTTTACAAGTAAAATGCATTATCTTGAGCTATATAATACAGCTTGACCTTCAATTACCTTCGACGTGTACTGCCAGCCACATCTCAAATTCAAGTAAAAAACAGCTTAAAGAGGCCATATATATGGTGTGTACTATTACTAAACATAAGCATCAATGATCTGTAACTTGTAATTAGTACCCAGACATGAAAAAAGATAAGTATGATCAACTTCAGTGTTGCAAAAATAACTAAATTTAACACTACTAAAAAGTTTATATTTTGTTGTTCTAAATATTATTTCTGGCCCATTCTTCGATCGCTGTAAATCTTTCATTCCTTTTGCACAAACGCGCAAAGAGAGAGAGCGGGTCAGTAAAATAAAGAATGTTACTATTGATGTCTCTGAAGATATTTCCTTCGGATATCCATATGGTGTTGCTCAGATCCCAAATGAAGCCCTGGGTAGTTTACACTGGAGAAGTAGAGCTGCATACAGTTTGGATAAAATATCACTCGTCACGCAGCAAGAGTCAGTTAATGAAAGGTTGGCTGTTGATGCATTAAATCTAAAATGTGTTCTTATCCCACCAATTTATACATGAAATTCCCTGTGAAAGCAGAGTTTTGATTGCCTCATTGCTGCAAAAAACATATAATGTTTTCTCAAATGCAAATATTACACACAGTCCTCTCTAAACCCAATAACTTAACTGATAAAACTGGAAAAAGACCCATAGGCAAGAGAGTTTTCCCTGCCCTTGTTTCTTATTCTTGATCAAGAAGAATTTTAGACAAATGTAAAAAGATTCTGAGGTCAGACCAACAAATCATGACCAGCAAAGGTTCACAGCTTTGATAACCATGATTTAAATAAACCAGGCAATTACCAATCATCTATTTCAGTGCAAGCTTTTCTTGACAATTTCTCAGAATCATGAATAGATTTGCATAACACAACCCATATTTTGATGACATCCTAAGATTTGAATCATATAAAACCTGTTTTATATGATCCATTTGTTGAACTATTCCAAATGATAACTCCATATATGGGCTACATGCTCAGCAGTTGTTTTAGCATATTGGTCAATAAGCTAATCTGTTCCTCAGAAATACATTTTATTCTGTTCCACAGAAATACATTTTATTCATATAATTTTTCTTAAGACCTGGCAAAATTAAATAAGAAATATAAAAAGTATTTTTATGAAAAGGTTTATTAGACTTATAACATGTAGATGTTCCCAGTGTGACAGTCAAAAGCTTGCAAAGAAACCAGAGATGCTATTGCTTTCAAGTAAATGAGGTACGTATTATATTACATGACATAAGTTCATTACCACCACAGCCCAATACCTACTGTAGGCCTGTACACCTTGTCTTGAAAGAGTAATAATGGTTCCCAAGGCTATATCACTTCTCAACAACTCCCATGACATTTGGGAAACTGGAACATTCATGCCAAGCCATTCAGACATTTAAAGACTGCTCGTCAACCCAGAAAGTCACCAGGGTCAAAAGGGCTGTGTGCTACTGCTGCATAATGCCTTGCGGTCAGTAACAGTGATTTCTGTGTTTGGCTCCAGGTATGGTTTCTGTAGTGGTATGAGAAATATCTGTTGAGGAAGAGTCGATGGGTATTCGATGAAGTAGCGCTTCTGGCCACACAAAGAGTCCAACACACACTTGAGCTGCATTTCCACAGGGCTGCACTGGTGATTTATGCAAATGTTGACCCTAGACTTTCGGTTTTTAAACAATGAAAGGCAAAACATTTCTGGTAGTAAAACAAAATACACATTAACGCCATGCTCAGTTTGTTTGTAACACAGCATTTCAACTAAAACTAATTTCTTCCTCAAACTCCTGCAACTGGCTCCTTCTACACTTACTCTCGTGACACTGGATTTCAAAGCAGTCTGGTTAGGCCCAAGAACACATGACATCAACTTGGCAACCCTGAGTCGAGGGTTTCATACCATTCTGTGCAGCCCCAGGAACACATGGCATTTTTACTGCATGGTTCGTGTTAAATTACCTATACCTTATGGGCATTCACGATAACTGATATAGGCGCGCACACGTATACGTAAATCAAAGTTCCAGGTTGCTACACGATCCTTGCTCTCTGAACTTGACTGGTGAGGAGCGTTGAGGATAGCGTAGGCCGTGAAACACATGACCTTTCAAGAAAGAAGAAGACCTTTAAAGAACTTCCAGCATATCATGGTAATTTATTATTGGGTATGTTTACAAACAAAATGTAGTCAGATTATTAGATATTAAATTACCACACAGGTCATAGATTCTCATTTGCTTAAATTCTCCTACCTGTGCACTCAAGTAACATTCGAAAGGGTCCATTTTTATCCCCCATACTACATTTTTACCTCCCTCTCTAAAGAAATGCCAGACTATTTGATCCAGAAACAAGGCATTACCACAAATCCATAGGCCTCACCACAAAGTTCCTCTTATATGACTCACTGAGTTTCCACAAAAACCTGTGCTTTCATATTTTCAGCCAGAGAGAACTTCAGCAAGGACAGGAAAAAAAGATTGTGCGAAATAAACAAAAATATCAGACAGACACAAGAAATACACTGGACATCAGGTTGAGATACATACCAGTAACCTAAACTCATGTGCTGATTATGTTTTCACAAAAATGTCACTCTAATAATGAAATATATGAGAGAAAATTATACATATAGAATAATTTATTAGTTATTTGAAAAGTCAACAAGAAGAAATGTTTGCAAGAATAGTTTCTTAACAACAACACACTATACAATGCCATTTCTTTTTAGACTTCTCGGTTTAAGCGTATGCTTTGGTTCCAGAAGAACCTGCCATATGCTGGGATGGACTTCACTAGATTTCCTCCTGTCGCTAAAGAAAGTGAGTGATGTTCATCAATTACAAAAAGCATTCTAGGTCTTTCACAGCATTTTCAAATTTCTACATACTTTTTCATTTTGATATTACGTTATATGTTCAATACTTCCTTGAATTTAAATTAATAATGATTTAATACTTGTACGAGATGATACTGATGGAAGAGTTGAGACATATTGTAGTGTTTATTAGATCTGGGACTTCGAAACCTCCCATTTTGTCACCAGTTGTTAATAAATACTAATCAACAGAATTACTATCAAATCAGATAGACGTGAAATTTCAAGTTTGAAAGAGAGCAGTATTGATGACATGAGGCACGTCAGCACATACATGACAGCACACAATTTTCACTGACCTGTTTTGGCTTGACAACAGCAGGTTTACAATCAGTGGCCATAAATCCCAGAATGCACTTTAAAAGGAGGTTCAGCAACCATCAAAACCCTCCTCAAAGAGCCCATCCACTCTCATTGTGCCCAAACTATTCATTGTCCCATATTGAATTTGTTTTTGAGCACCTTTGCAACACAGAATATGCCAAATGTGTCTTTACCAATATCCTATCCAACAGCTTACACAACATACACCTGAAGCACAACACAACCACAACGCCAACAATCTATCCCATATAAACACCATCATCCGAGGGTATTGGAGGTTTGCACTGGATGAAAAACAGAAAATATAACAACACATTTAGCAGAACCTTAATGATGTCAAAAGGATTTCACATCCAGTATGTATTCACCAATCGGTTCTGCTCTTACAACCATACAACCCACCCAGCATGTGATCAGCCCTACAGTATCATCAATGGCAATCTCAGTAAACGTTACTCTTCTGAGTGGCTGCTACATATTGTTGACTAAACACTCAGGCTCCAAGCTGATTGGTTAACTATTTATAATTGGTGCTTTAGAGTAGAGGGTGAAGGATATGACCATGGTACTCCACCTTCTGTTGCAGTGTAAAGTGTATACAGTCCAAACAGTCTATTTTCACAGCCGATGCGTCATAAGAATTTACCCCTAGGCAGTATAAGAGTCCACTTACTGAAGAGGGCTACATTTACCATAATGTTATACTTTCTGTTTCCATCTGATCCATGCGAAGGATGAGGCCCTATTTGCCCATGACACCATTTATGAGTCAGTGGAAGAGCTGACTGTAACAAAACGTCTGGAAATGAGGAGTTTATTGATACCAGAATGTCACTTATTTGTCCCTCACACACGCATAGACAAATGTACAGACCATCAAACTGACAGGCCATTCACAGGTTGTCTTACCTCTGTGGAGTCATTGTATGACACTCGGATAGTGTTAAGCTTTGGTCCAATGCTGACTGCCTCTGTGAAGGCAGCGCCACAGTCTTGAGGAGTTCCCTTATGGAGTTTGTAGACAATGGTAACGTTTCGGATGGGAGGCGATCCTGTCTTGATACTGACTTCAGTGAGCAGCCCAGAGTACACAAAAGCCACAATCACTGTAGCAATCAAACACAAAATGAGAAACCCTATCAGAGATAAAATAATATAGTCAGGCATTGTCTCCAGTAACGCTGCTGCTACTGATGCAACTCAACCCTTTCCGAGTGAAACGCTCTGCTGACAATGTCAAGCACTATGAAGTGTCAAGAATAAATTCCTCAGGATGGACGAGTTTGACACAAACAACAGACAAACAACCGAAAATGCAATTAATCTTCGTCGCGAGATAAAGAAAACAACATAAAAGTTGTTGTTTTTTTCCAACGAGACAGATAACTGTTGACCGTCACTTGTTTGTATTCATAACATATCCCGTAATTACAGCACACTCGCGCGCTGTTGGTCGAACTGCTTATTTCCCTAAACACAGAAACATACTTCCCGAATAAACCATCTACACATTAAGGAAGGGCTGCTGCACATAAAAAAATATACATTTGGATTTTAGTTCCTCATAACAGTAACTACACTGAAATTGGAAACAATGTCAATTATTATTACACGTACGTACTTAATTGTAAATAACGTACTTACTAGTAAGACCATTTTAAAAAAATTGTCACGAGACTGTACCATTGCATCCGTATGTAGGTATGGGCATATTCGAGGGTTATGACGAAAACGGACGAATATAGACGGACGTCAACGAGTGAAGTTGAAGAAATTCCGACAAGGGCTTAATACTGTAAACACGGTGCTTTGCAGAAATATTCAGACCTTGACCCATTATCTCATATTACTTAATTATAATTGTTAGATGGATGTTAAACTTCTTGTTTTTGAGCCACTTCAATGTACCTTTGGCATACTAAGAGGTCAGTTTCCTCTCAAGCTTCTTAAAATACAGTATTTCCCTTTATTTTCCTCCATTCGTGCTTTATTACATTTCAACAAGACACCCAGTCTCTGCTGATAAGAAGCTTCCGCAAGCATGATGCTCCCAATCACTATCCTTCACTTAAAGGATGGCGTGAAGGATTTCACGTTGTACCCTTTTCCTAATCTATGCTTCTGTATTACTTTATTTTCTAACTTCCAGAAACAACCCTTTTGTCTTTATTTTCCTTCAGCTTCACAGCCTGATCAGTGATCCTTCCAAAGTGTATTTCTTTTTTCTCACATTAATGGCTCACAGGTGGATGCCAATTTCAAGGTAATGGTGTCCTTGTTATGGCAATTTCTTTCATCTATGTTAACGGGATTCCACAGCAAGCAATGAATATTTAAGAAACATGTATCTTTTTTACCAACAAATATTTCCCAACATAAACTAATATAATTTTACAATAATTATTAAATTTTGGCAACCCCACTGCACCCCCTTATATGACACCCAATCCATTTAACTTCACCTCAATAGAATCTGCAAACAATTGATTAATGGCACAAGGCTACCCTACTGCCCACTTAATCTTCACTCGTCTCTTCTTCATAAGCTGATGAACATTACATAAGAGGTCACTTGCTTCATGGATAGATGAACATCCGGTTGTCCTAGCTCAGCATCTGGCACTTACGTACATGGTTTAACCATTAGAAGCTGTCTTACATGAAATTGCCATCTTTCTCTGATTGGCAACACTGTTAAAATCTTCGGGCACAATTAAACCAAATACCATGCAAAGAAAATTAACCTATTTGAAGAATTCTGCTGATTGGAAAACTCATAGTAGATGGACCACCACAGATCCCTGACCTAAAAAAATTGGCTAATCCTGCAAGCTTGAAAGAATTTACAAAGGGACATCTGGACAAATCTACTTGACTGTCAACCAAATTTCAGTTTTGCATTATATAGGAAACAACCAAATACATATATTTTTAAAACATTTCAAATCTTATTTATTTCTAATTATATTCATGTTTCTGTGTTTACTTCAATGTTGCATTTTTTAGTCAAGCAAATATTTTTAGTTAAACAGCTTTAGACTATTTCTCAGGTGGCCTAAGGATTTTGCACTATACTGTATCAATTAGAATTACTCTGTCAAACTACCAGTTAACTAAGCCATTGTACAGCTCCGGAAAAAACTACGAGACCACTAACCTTTTCTTACCTTTCCAAAAAAGTTGAAACAGAAAGTTTTTATTGAGGAACAGAAGTGTTCAATTTGCAGTGGTCTCTTAATTTGAACCCTTCTGTTCCTCACTCAAAACCTTGGTCACGTATTTTTTCCAGAGCTGTAGTCCATCGCATTGCATCAGCTACAAAACATGTATTAACAATAACCTGATATGAAAACACAATTTACTAATTATATCAAATTTCAAGAAACAAATGTTTTTAGTATATTTTAATAGCAAAAACATTTGAATACATTTCAACACATCTTCAGGATAAATCAATCGTTTCTGCGCTCAAAATCGTTATGCAACATCCGATTTTCATATGATACATACATACAGGGTTTGAAAAAGTTCAGTAGTCTGCAGTGTTTTTTTACATTCACTAACAGAGACCTATCTTTCCCCAAAAATCCTTGTACACTTTCTCGATTTAGCAAGGCACCAGGAGTCCCTGACCTATTCCTATTGGAGCCAGCAAAGTCCGTCACCAAAAGGTCAAGAGGTCAACAGGATTCCCTCTGGTGGTCCTAATCAGCAGAGTCATCTGTGATTTCATCATCGTCCCCGTCTTCCCTCCTGTTGCTATTTTTCCTCGTGTCAGAATCACTCTCCTGGGCCAAGAAAAAGGTTAAACAATTAAAAAAACTATGCCTGAGATCTATAAATCCCTGGGCTTGCAGCAGCAGGCCATTAAGCTGGAAAACATCTCCCTTAACAAGCAGAAAAGCTGATAAACTAAGCAGTCTGACAAACTAAGCAGGGTCTCCTAGGGTTACTGTACAGCAATTCTACTTGACACAGCTCATTCACTATCTCTTTATTTCTTATCAAGTACCAGGCCAGACATTCCTGTTGTTGTTGTTGTCCTGTTCCCAAGACCTAGAAAATAAACATTTTCTCTGAAGTAAAATCATAGTTAAAGTCAGACACTTAAGCCAAAGCAGAATTCCAACTGCCTGTTTTAAACAAAAAAAGTAAATCTGTAAATTCACTGCCTTTTAAAAAACACCAGTTTTTTACAGCCAGGCATTCAAATCCTGGTCCCAACGTCACATACAGACAATGTCAGTGTGTCTTTCATGAGGTGGTGCAAACTGCCTAGCCTCATCGCAATCAAGCCAATTGTGGTGGGATATAAGCAGTGAGTAGAAAATCTACATGAAACCACAGTCAAAGTAATAGTTTACCGTGTCAGTACAAGCATCTATGAAAGATTTGAGTGCAGTAGTGCAGCTACTTGGTTAAAAGTTGGGAGATGATCAGCACTGCCTTAATCTTGTCCATGGGACAGATGGCCTGTTGCTGAGGGTCACAGCATGGGGAAAGAAACGGTTTGGGTGTCAGGGCTTTTGTCTTCATTGAGACTTGCCAGCTTGATGGAGAATCATTTCTGGAACAGTGGGGGACGTTGGACAGGGGTCAGAAAGGATTTTAACTGCAGGCTGGAGAGAAACTCCTGCGGAAGCAAACATTTCCCAGTCTTGACTCTTTTGAGCCTGCTTGGACTTCACAAACTAGGGAATGGAGACAATGCCAGCTGCTAAGCTTATGGGAATTTTAAATAACTAGATGTATGCTAAAAAAAAAATGTTAAGGGAGCTAGCATACAGACATTTCTTTTCTTGATCATTTGTGGACTTCGTCTGATGTAACCCCCAGAACAGAATCCATACGGTTTCAAATGCCGTGCTCTGGAGGCCCCATACACCCTGGTCCACTACATGCCTTTCAATGTTGAGGATTGGAGGCATGGGCTCCATCACTACAATCACCACTTCCCTGTACACCTGTCTAACTCTAAATAAAAATAAATATAAAAAAACAGCACATAAATGAGCAGAATGAATTGGCACTCTCCTAATTTGTTTGGGCCGGTCTAGGCTGCCTGGTTGCGCGAGCAGCGTGATAGGAATGGCACGGGATGCGCTTCGCATCTCAACATCAACTGAAGACGCATCTCAACATCAACAGTTCCCGGTCCACTGGGAGTTGCATCAATGCAGCATGGCCTCAATTATGAATTGGATGTAACCAAATTGGGACTAACATACATGCATTTCAATGCTGAGGTAACTAGCAAACCCACATTTTAATGTTGAGGGAGCAAGCAAAATACAATAATTGCTGCACCTTTTATGCCTGCTGTAAACTGTGAATGTGATGATTAAAATGTAATTTGACTAATACTGACAGCTACTGTCTAATAGTACTAAAAGACAGCTAGTCTATAACTGTAGGGCATTTTCTTCAATCTTAGAAAGCAACTAAGGTCTGGTTTTAATTAAGTGCTCTTTTGGTATTGAAAGGAACTACTTCAACTATGTCACTACCTTACCTTCTTCAATAACATTTAAAGAATAATCTTCCCTTTTGCTCCTTTCCCTTATTGAAGTTTCCCTTATCGTGGGTCTGGAAACCAGACCGTTTTCCTGAGTAGGGACTCTACATACAAGATTTTGTCAACAAACGCTAATTCGCAAAAATACAAACAAGAAACACTGACGCCACTGACTGGAAACCTTACGCAAAGGAGTCATTTGCAAGATTTCCATTATAGAAAAGGAGAACATTTCTAATTATATTACAAAGGGTACTGGGGAAAGGTGTTATTTTACATTTGGTGTACTTCCAAAATAGGGTGTTATTGTCTGCATATTCACACAGAGTTGATTTGGACTCTTGATGAATTTCTCAAGTTTATTGCTCTCTATTGTGTAGCATAAACAGTTGCAAAGAAATTGGGAAATGCAATACCAGCTGACATGGGCGTGGAAAGCCACCAATAATTCTCTTACCAACGCCACTAGCCGAGGACACAGAAAGTTTGTTTGCCTTGTAACAACTATCCCAGTATACGTTATACAAATGAGAATTCCAAACCAAACCACACAATGCAATCTATTTAGCTTCTAAGGCTATCTACAGTTGTAAACACATTGTTTCTACCATTCCACTTGTGGATGGTAGAGGGCTGAATATAGAGATATATTCAGATATATTCAGAATATAGAGAAATAAAAAATAAAAAAATTGCACTGCGCAAAAATAGCTTCTGTCACACTATTATATACATTTTTCATGTTGTTTCCATCAAATATGTACTTTCAAGGGAGTTTAGTCAACACAGCAGCTTTAAAAGTTAATTATGGCTAGTACCTCCTCCTCTGACTGTTCATCAGGCATCTGAGAGTCTTCCTCTTCTTCATCACTCCCCTGTGAGCGCTGAGACAGGATTTCCTGACCCTGAAACACAAAGGAATCTGTCTGAGGCTATTATGGAAATTCCACCCAGAGACACACAGGAATCTCAATCCTTGAGGGGACACAAAAGGCTTATGCTATTCAAATTCAGTTTTTCCTTAGCTGCTAACCCCTATTGTAACGGTTCCCCTAACTGTTCTTGGGGGGGGGGGACAGCCAGGTTAGGTTAAAATAAATAAATACATTAAAACACAGACACATAATCTTAGTGGCAGGCCCACCCAATACCTTGAGGTCCCTGTTTTTGAGGTTGCCTAACCAGAATGCCTCCTGACAGTGGTTGAGTGTGAGCGTTGCCTTTACTCTGTACACAAACTGCTCCAGGCTCTTCTTCAGAGCTGGCACGTGGTTGGTCAATGTGGTATCCTGGCGAATCTGGGGAAAACCACCACATTTTGATTTCCCCACACATAATGAAGACCGGGCAGAAATATTTCATCGAGTCAGGTGTCGGTGGAGAGGACAGGAGCAGAGCAGGAGGCTGGCTGGTACGGTACCTTAGAATGTCCACACAAGTGGTGGAGCTGCCTTGTGCTTAGCTGGAAGGTCTTCAGGAGGCTCTGAACATCCTCCTGAGACAGAGTACACACACACCCACACACAGCCCCACACACACACACACA
>JACXGJ010008752.1:0-26945 GCA_016801105.1 Esox niger
TCCATTATTCTGATGGTGTTTTTCTGTTCTCTTGCCTGTTGTAGTAACTGGGTCCCCAACATCTGTCTTAGTAGGACTAGTTCTGGGTCTAGTTGTTGCTGCGGTTCTAGTGACCATCTTTCTGGTCCTGCTTTTTCAATGGCAAGAAATAAAATGTGAGACTTTTATAATTCACTAAGTTTTTAAAGTGAAAAAATAATGATTATAAAATCTCTTAATAATGGCAGTTCAAAACATAAACATCCTGACAAAATACTGTGCATTTCTCTTTCCAGGTTCCTCTCCTAACAGAATATTCTGGTAAGTACATCTGTCTCTATCCTATGTTCATTCATAAAGTTACATATTGTATGTTTGTCTTCAATTATGTATCTCCACTGTAGCCCCGCCCATTCCCAGAGCACAAACCAGGACCCTCAACAGGACCAAGGATCTACCCAGGATCAGTCTCCTGATGTTGGGAATACAGGTCAGTAGTATGGTCAGTCTCCTGATGTTGGGTATGTCAGGGAGCGCGAGAGGGAGTCCAAGGAGAAGGAGGCAAGCGCAGTGGTCCAGGGAAAAACTGTTAATATAGAAAACGGTAAAACAAAACAGAATAAGCTGAAAACTAGGAATAAATGTAACTATCAAAATAGCAGGTCAGTATGGTCAGTCTCCTGATGTTGGGTATACAGGTCAGTAGAATGGTCAGTCTCCTGATGTTGGGTATACAGGTCAGTATGGTCAGTCTCCTGATGTTGGGTATACAGGTCAGTAGAATGGTCAGTCTCCTGATGTTGGGTATACAGGTCAGTAGAATGGTCAGTCTCCTGATGTTGGGTATACAGGTCAGTATGGTCAGTCTCCTGATGTTGGGTATACAGGTCAGTATGGTCAGTCTTCTGATGTTGGGTAAACAGGTCAGTAGAATGGTCAGTCTCCTGATGTTGGGTATACAGGTCAGTAGAATGGTCAGTCTCAGCCCACTGTAACTGTAACATACACTGCCTTTTCACCCCCCACGTTGTACATTCAATAGAAATATATTCTAAACATGCAACAATTTCATAAAAGGAAATGTTAATTAACAGGGTAATGAACAAATGTGCCCTCCAGAAAAAGCATGAACATTTTGAATATATATTTTATTTAGTACATTCTACAGTAACTTTGGACAAGCTTAGATTAGAACCAACCTAACTAATATGTTCATTCTGACCAACAGAGGGTGGTAACATCTCCCATAGGACCAACCACTCTGACGCTGATGATAATGGTACTGTAAAGATTAAGCAGGAATATTCATATACTGCTGATGCTTTTTTGTAATTGTTGACTAGTCAGTTTGTTTCTGTATGTATGTTTCAGATTCAGATTTTGCGGTTAATTGGCCAGTTAATGGGATGTATTCCCAGGTTCAGCTCAAGACGTTGAACAAGTAGATAGGTGACTATCAAAATGAGTCAAAATGATAATAAATGACCAATGACATAAACCAAATAACACCTCAGAGTTTAAGACAATGATAGCCACAGGTAGGATCCATTGGCAAAGTTGATATTCAGACATACATTTGTGATTCAGAAGTTTTGGATCAAGAGGCAAAACATGCAGTAACTAATTCCTTGATTTGTTGACTGGATTTGTTCCACAGCACCTGTTGATGTGACCTATGCTGACATTGATTTTAAAATGGTGAAAGCCAAGAAGAAAGGTACAAGTGAACATCCCACTTATATTTGTTTTGTCTTAACCTCACACTTATTAAACCCTTATTGAAAAGCACTGTCATATCCTCTTTATTACTGCTATATTATTTATCTGTTAAATCCTCAAACCCTACAGAATCAACACCTCCAATAACTACAGAATCAGTCTATTCTCAAGTAAAACCAGTTAAAGCCAATGGTAAGATCTATTGAAATGGTTTGGAACTAACAGTCTGATATTAAATATATCTAAGCATGTCAATAACAACCTCTATGTGCCGATATGTTGCCAGTCCTTGAGGGAAACGTGAGGGAGACAATCAGTTGAGGACCAGGACCAACCAGGGAACATAGATCTGCTATTTGAACACAAACTCTGCCTGCAATCAAGGAGCAAATAATGACCATGCATCACACACGTTCCGATTCCAAATGCATGTTCACACGCCCAAACACACCCACACACGTACACATTACACACAGATTTAAATAGTGTGCAATCTGTAATAAATTCCCTTTCAACCTTGGGGCTCTCAGATGACATCGTTCGCCTCGTCTAAACATGCTTCCCCCAACCATTCATAACCTTTCTATTCTCAAATAATCCTTTTTCTAATTCATTATATTTTGTCATGTATTTATTTTAAGTCATGTACAGTTAGAATAAAACTTGCAGTAAGTATGACAACATTGCAAAAGACCCATGAAGTATTCGCAGTTACATTACACTGTTATTAGGAAAATATATTCATATAATCTTGTGTAAAATAAAGATAATTTTTTGTAAATGTGAGATTTGAAGAGAAATGTATATGTTCTACTTTAACAAAGAAATCCATAAAAATGTCAACCACATTCATAAAAAAATCCTCTCTGGATTTTGTACAACACTATCCATGTGTGAGAAGCACTCTTTTCTGCAGGACATTGAAGTCTGGGTTAGTAGCCTATTGGATGGAGCCTTAAAGTGTCTGTCAACCAGAGTGACCCTCCCTGTTTATACCGCCTGATATCATGGGTCCTTTGTGCTATATGATTTCACAGAGTTATGTCGTATTGTCAGGCAATGGCTTGTGGGCAATGTGTCGGTTATCCAACACTGAAGTCGATACATTTAATTCAGTTTGTCTGACCCTTTCATAGCTATCCTGACGCAATTAGGAATTCAGCCTTACATCTAACGCCCAAGTTGATACATCTATTTCCATTTGCTGGACATTTTTGTAGTAATTCTGACTAAATTAGGAATTCATCCACTTGGTTATATAGGCCTACAAGATTAAACTCATTTATGTGTTAGTATTTATTCACATTTCTTAAAAAGCACACTACTGTCATTCTTGAGGATGAATGATTATGAACACAGTAGATGTATGTTGCTATGGTAACCTTAATATGGGTGTTCCTTCTTTCAAACACATCATGTCACATAAACAAGAGGGTGAATTGGATTTGTTTGGGGTCGTGGGAAAATGCGTTAAAAGCCGTCTTTAACCACATGCACCAAATCTACAAATTTTCTGAAGGCAATATCTGGGTAATCACAGTTGGCAGAGTAGATTAACGTTTTTAAATTCACATTAGCATAACCAAACATTGACTGCTGAAATATAATAAATGTATACATGTTCAGCCTAAGGAATTACTATTAAAAACAAAGACATACTTGAATCAATATCCTAACAACATTAGTTGAGTGATTGACATGCAATATATAGAATATATGTTAATATATAGCTAAGATATTAATTCCTGACCAAGGTAGCAACTTTTACGGTTACCACGAAATAATGAATATATAAAATGTCTCCTGTTATTTAAAATCAAACAGTGTAATGAAAAGGTTAGTAGTTGAGTCAGTATTTGTAATCTAGCGAGCATTGAAATATAAAACCAAAATGCCAATACATTTTAGAAAATGGACCACAACTTAAAAATTTGTGGAGTTGCATTCTCTCAGTTTGGCTTTTGGAAAAACAAAAGAAAACTGTATTAATAACCAGATTAAAGACAAACGAAAAAAAATATATACATACTGTACTTGGAGTCATAGTTTTCATTATAGGTAATGTAAGCTAGACTAGGACTTTGCTGGCTACAAGCTTCAGTAGCTACGTTTCAGTAAGCCTAAAGTAAACAGTTAAAGATTATGTTGGGATGAACTGCATCGACAACAAACACTCTCCGCTCTATATCGATTTTGGCCTCATCTGACCATAACACTTTCATCCAGTCCTCCTCTGAATCATCCAGATGTTCATTGGCAAACATCAGACGGGCCTGTACATGTGCTTTCTTGAGCACTGAGCCCTGCAGGATTTCCGTCCTTCACGGCGTGGTGGGTAACCCATTGTTTTCTTGGTGACTATGGTCCCGCTGCCTCAAGATCATTGAGAAGATCCTCCCGTGTAGCTCTGGGCTGATTCCTCACCAATCTCATGATCAGTGCAACTTAACGATGTGAGATCTGGCATGGTGCCCCAGATGACTAGATGACTGCCTGACACATGATTTATTATCACAATCAAATGATGAATTAACAACGTGGAACTTGCAAACATCTAAACGTTCTGATAATAAACACTGATAGTGTCTTCTTATTACCCATTGTCATTCAATCCTCTTTCTGTTGAGAAAGGAACCAGGGTGAGGCCATGTTAAAGAAACATTACGAGAAGTTGGTCCTAAAAAGACATTGCATCATCTGATACATGTTGTCTTTGTGTGTTTGAATATTTCTGTTTTTTTCCTGTGTGACAGTGAAGATGTTTGATCAAACCAAACTCTCATCATATAGGAAGTAAAGGGGTTTGTAAAGAGGACTGTTGTTCATAGAGAGTTACTCATCACCAAGACAGAATGGATCACACCGGGCCCTCTGTTCTACTCTGTGAGTACTGACTTTGGATTTGTGTTTGAATGTTTGCTATGAACACAAAGTTCACTAAGATTAATATTCTCTAAAACTATTACATCAGCACAGTTTAAATTAATTACATTACTAATGTACAGTAATGATGCAATTTGTCTTTGTTGTAGTGTTGAGTACCCTCATCTACTGTTGTTACTCTCAAGGTAATTCATTGATTTGATCATACCTCCATATCTTTGTCTGTGCAACTGCTTTTATTCCTGTTCATGTTAAAAAAAAAAAAAAATGTTCTATGAAATTGGTGATTCACTTGTATTGTATGGAATCTGTAAATTGATAAAAACATAGCTTCTGTTTAGTTTGTCTCAATGATACTTCACCAAATATTAGGTAATGTAGTATTGTGTCCATTGTATCTGTTTAGGGAGACCCGCTGCTGTTCTGACCGTCCAGCTCATGGACCCAGCTATTCATGGGAGAGTCTGTCACTATATGTAAAATACAGGAGGGAGACGTCACTGACTGGGAGTACATGTGGTGCGAAACTAATAATAAAGGCTTTTTTACTACAAACAATCAACAGAAGGTCAATGCTAATGATTTGTCTGACAGTGTTGAATACACATGTCTGGGAAGAAAACAGACATCAACAACGATATTCTATGTGGAGTAATACAGTCAAGCCAACCGTGACAGGTAAGTCAAGTTACCTCTCATTTTATTGCTTCAAATATTAGGTCATGTTGAATTGTGTCCATTGTATCTGTTTAGGGAGACCCGCTGCTGTTCTGACCGTCCAGCCCAACTGGACCCATCTATTCATGGGAGAGTCTGTCACTATGATATGTAACATACAGAAAGGCAACATCACTGACTGGGAGTACATGTGGAGCCAGACTAATTATAAAGACTTCGCCACTATGAAGAATAAACATAAGGTCAATGCTACTGATTTATGTGACAGTGAATACACATGTCTGGGTATGAACAGACATCATCAACGATATTTTATGTGTAGTAATACAGTCAAGCTAACAGTGACAGGTCAGTCAAGTTACCTCTCATTTTATTGCTTCAAACTACCTCTTGACATGTGGTCCCATTTATAGGATACTTATTGTAAAAACATTTCTATTTTTTTGCAGCCTTGCCAAAAGCAACACTGACTGTTAATCTAAACCCTCTATACCATGAAGTGACTGTTGTTTAAACCTGTTCAGTGGAGTCAGTATCTGACTGGAGATATAAGTGGTACAAAGACAGTAATGATACTGTAGTATCCCAGTCTGACAGACACACTGTAACAGGAGACACCCTCACCATTAGTAGAGCTGCTGAGTCTGACCAGGGTCTCTACTGGTGTCAGGGAGAGAGAGACTCCAGACCCAAACCTCCATCAGTCAACCTGTCACTGTGAATGGTGAGTTGAATACAGCTCTTGAAAAATAGATACCACAGCATCTTTTTCTTTCCTTTCCAAAAAAGCTGAAAAGGAGTGTTTTGAGTGAGGAACAGAGACTTTCAATTTGCAGTTGTCTCTCAATTTTAATTATTGTTTAAAAGTAACAAATGACTATTAGTAGTTACAGTTCCCAGAAATTAAGGCGTTACGTTATTTAATTAAATTTAGTCCTTTGGTTTCATATTCATGTGTTGGTCATTTATGTCTACAAGGCACAAATTTAATGGGAAATCCTTCAATTACATAGCCAGATATTACATAGTCAGTTTCAGTCAGCAGAATATAACATTATCAACCATTAATTATTATACAGTAAGAGAGACCAATCCTATTATGTCAAGTAATCATATACTTTACCAAAATGAGAAACATGTTTTTCATTTAGTTCTTTAATCAAGGATGACATTAATCAATTAACTATTTTCAGGACCGGCTTTATCTACAGCCTACTGCAAAGTACAGACTTTAATACTTTTTCACATTTTCACTGTTCTGACCATTATTCTGTCATCAACTCCTGTTGTTTTCTCAAAGAGAATCATCTGGAAGCTGGGTGAGAGTAAAATGCAAGAAGAGTTGTTTGTTTATTTTTTTGTTCTTATGTATGTATGTATCCCCTGGTATAACTCGAGTTTTAATACACCCTCCAGGTTCTCCTGTCTCTTTCTCTCTGTCCAGACTGCTGTGTGGTCTACTGGTTGTGTCTCCATTTCTATTGGTCTCCGTCATACAGATTGCGAAATACTACATGGTTGAAGGTGAGGACTTTCTTAGAAGAAGCTGATCCAGCTACATATTTCCTTTTTTATGTCATGTGGAATCACTGCTTGAGTTGTGTTGAATGAAGTGGCTAGGTCAAAGTGGAAATAGACCAGCGCCTGGGGCCAACTACCTAATTTTTTTCTTCCTTTTTATTTACATCTAATGCATTAAATTTAAGCGCTAAACCGTTTGACTAACATTCCACTATGTTCCTGTAGGTTGGTTTTCAATAGCCAAAGACATCTCTTTGAGTTTTTTAGCCAAACGACTTTGGTGTGTTTTTTGTTAGAATTTTAGCATTTTGTCATGTTGCATTTTAAACAAAGTTTCAAAATGACCTCTGTTAGTCCTATTGAATGATATTTTCACTGTATTTGTACAGTAGGACCTCATTCCACCGTGAACCTAAAATACATGTCCTTATTATGGGATTGTATACATCACGACATCATTGTTTCTGTCACGTCCTGGCTATGCCCCTAGCCATCTTCGCACTGGCTGGGGCCATAGTCAGGACGTGGCCAATAGAGGTGCCTCTAGCCACCTCTATGCACTTGGGTCTCCCCAATTGGAGGCAGGAACCTATTTATGTTGAAGGGTTGCCCACACTATGGTGGTTTATTTTGGCTACAACACCCAGTCGGTAAGCGGTGTTTGTTTGTTTCTTTTGTTCCTTCTTTATTTAAAATAAATATGTCCAACTATTATTTTCACCACGTCTCTGCGCCCGAGTCCTTTCACCAGCAGCACCATGACAGAATAAACCACCAACAGGACCAAGCGAGACAAAAGCCAGGCAGAACGGCGAAAAGGCAGCCCCAAGATTTCTTTTGGGGTGTGCCAGTTGGGTGCATACAGGACGCCCTGCAAATGGCCTGAGGCGGCAGCCTGCGCCCCGCGCTAACCAGAAGCGGCAGCCTGCGCCCCGCGCTGCCCAGAAGGGGCAGCCTGCGCTTCGCGCTGCCCCGCGGTCGGTGCCGCCTACGGAGGACTGGCCGCCGTTGACGCCGCCCACGGAGGACTGGCCGCCGTTGACGCCGCCCACGGAGGACTGGCCGTACGCGCCGCCTGAGCCCGCCGCTGAGAACCGGCCACTCGTGCCGTCTGAGCCCGCCGCCGAGAACCGGCCATTCGTGCCTCCTGTGCCAGCGGCGCCCCCTTCTGTCCCGGCTCCACCGCCGCCCGAGCCAGCGGCGCACCCTTCTGACACGTCCGCTCCTCCGCCACCCGAGCCAGCGGCGCCCCCTGCTGTCCCGGCCGCGCCTCCTCCGCCCGAGCCAGTGGCGCCTCCTGCTGTCCCGGCTGCGCCGCCCCCTCCACCCGTCCTGGCCGCGCCGCCCCCCCTGGCCCATCCCGGCCGCTCCGGGTGCTGGGCTTTCCCCGGTCGGTCTGCTGCCGGATCACCCGCCCCCCCTTGACTCTCCTCGTCTTGCGGTCGGGAGCCCGCGCCTTCGGGGGGGGGGGTACTGTCACGTCCTGGCTATGCCCCTAGCCATCTTTGTGCTGGCTGGGGCCATAGTCAGGACGTGGCCATAGAGGTGCCTCTAACCACCTCTATGCACTTGGGTCTCCCCAATTGGAGGCAGGTGTTGTGTATGGCCTCCAATTGGGGAACCTATTTAAGTTGACTGTTTTGAGCACATGGGTGTGGTTTATTTTGGTTGTTAGCCGTAGGCTATGCATGCCCAGTCATAGGAGATGCTTTGAGTTTGTTTGTATGTTTCTTTTGTTCTTTCTTTATTAAACAATGGATTTCTACATCCACACCGTCTCTGCGCCTGTGTCCTTCCAGCAACATGACACACAGATTTGTCTAACCATACTTATCTGGCTAAAACATTGCCATCATTACAGTAGCTGACTGGTTCAAACTTTGCCACCATGCAATCAAAACTAGGCACACAAAAATGGAAAGACAAATCTCAAGGGAACGTCATAATATGTGTAGCAGGTAGGTAATGGCTGATTGTGAATGAGTAGGTTATGAATAAAAAATAGGTGACATAATAATGTACCTGTGTTGAAAACAAAGGGACTTGAATGAGGCCTAGTTCTGAATTAAACCATTAATCAATTAAACATTTATTTTATTTTATTTTGTTTTTTTTTGTTTGTTTTTTGGACAGCAATAGCATTACTATTAATTTCTTTTTTGGTCTGTGGTTGGGTCCTAAAGAAACTCCAGACCCAGTTGTTTACCTGATTTTAAACACTAAAGGTGAACTTTGTGAGAGGAAATAGGCTTGAGAAACTTAACACAATGGAGATGTGCTGACTACAAAGGACCATAGATAGGACATGTTGCCTCTTACTGATGGACCCCACACATCCTGTCCATACCTGCTGCTAGGCGTTGCACATGTGACTGTTATAGGCTTGATGGATAGGACCATTGACCATAGGTTTGGACATACCATACAAGGGTCATTTGTAAGATAAGCCTTTCCTATTGGAGGGTATTTGACTGTGTAATGGTTGGTAATGACCGTTGGCCTGCCTCCCTTGTGTCCTGGTATAAAGATTGTGTTCATTCTGTATTCATTGTAGAGAAAAAAAAAAGAACTATGGAAGTTTAACATCGTTGTCTCATGCTGAATAAAGTTGGCACTCCACTGACTTCTGGTTGAATCCATTTTGTTCAATGATATCAACTGAACAGAAGCTGACATTGGTTATTGATTTTGCATGTAAACCGTCTCCAAATTTGTTTGTTCCTTCACATTAACTGTAGCTAAGGGTGAAATACAACAATATTTAGATTATTTAATTGTACTTTTTTTAACTATTAATCTGGAAAGTAAGTTACCCAGTTTAAGAATTAAAACTCTTAGAGAAATTGAAACCAACGTATAACAACAAAATAACCAATACAGCTCTATGTCCTTTACACATGAACTTTAAATGTAAACAAAATATAAATCTCCTTACAATTTCTGACTAATGAATGAGTTAATCATCAAACCCCTGAAAGGAGTTATAGTTGAGTAAAGATTATGGCCAATGTAACATGACTAAGAGCAGTTTACAAGCTGTAGTCAATCAGACATTATCATGGAGCTGCAGTCAATCAGACTGTACACCATGACAACAATTCCTTTTAACTCTTGTAAATACATTTGTAAATAGTTTAAAACACCAGTAGGTCACCTTGGGGATGTGTGGTTTATATACCAAGACAAAGGACTGTAACTAAGCCAAATGAATTACTTCCTTTCTAAGAATATACCTTAACCCTGGTATCTTCACCATTCACCAGAAATCCATAGGTGCCTTCGTGCAAAAATAAAGTATCTATTATATAATATTGTCCAAAGCAATTTACAATCAGAATTGCATACATTACATAAAGGAATACAACTCACTAACTGTTGCATAACAATGTTATAAATACGTTGTGAAACCTCAGTTGAATATGATTTATAAAGCCCTCACTAATCACTGCTTATTGCACATTTAATACAAGACTGGTTTATGTTATTTTCAACATATCAGATTATGTCACATCTGATATTAAGATTCATGCCACAGAGTTATGCCATCTTAATTAATCTCTTTAGAAAACATGACATGGAATTATAAATGCTGTTTCAGAAAAAAACAGAAAAAAACATTTTAGGACGCAAGAAACAAAGAGATTTAGCTTCTGATCTCACAGCGAACCCCGACGGTTGTATGGTTGTATCCCAAAACACTGGGAGAAACCTCTGCATTTTCCTTGATCCTGACCTTTCCTTTGATGAACATGAGGCGTTGAATGTAGTGTAGCGACCCAGGTATACCCAGTAGTGTAGTAGAGGGTATATGCTGGTATGTGCCGTATACCCAATTTTTGTTAATACTCCTCGACAAGTTCTGTTGCTAATTTCAGACTACGTTTCTGGCTGCATTAAAATCAAGCATGTTGATCTTTTAATAATTGTCCTGAAATGTTTCTTTTCAACCTTCAAATAGGTGTCCAATGATTGATAAATAATTGATTGCTAAATGATTGTATCCTAATTGAAGGAGCTTTATGATAGATCATGACTTTTTCATAAACTTGCATGGACGACTGCCTGACACAATTTATTATTATATTTATGATTAACAATCAAATGATTAATTACTTTGAAAATATTTGCTATGAATAAAGGTGCCATTAGTTGTATTCTCATGAATGACTAGTTTGTCATTGAGTCAGTGTTGCTGATGCAAAGCAAGCCCTTTATTACCAAACACCAACTGACTAAATGAGGATAGAATTGTGTCATTAGAAACATCCCAGGATTTTCCCCAGGAGGGTCAAATTGACATGTTTGTAAAATTGGGGGGGATCATGACCCTTTCGCCCCCCCTCCCAATTCTACACACCTGATGATAGTGTATCCACTTCTCATTGGTTATACCTGTAATTGGTTTGGACATTAGCTAATGTACGGAATACGTGGCCTTTTGACTAATTTGTTTAACAACGTGGAACATGCAAACATCTAAACGTTCTGATAATAAACACTGATGGTGTCTTCTTAGGACCCCATTGTCATTCAATCCTCTTTCTGTTGAGAAAGGAACCAGGGTGAGGCCATGTTGACGAACATTACGAGAAGTTGGTCCTAAAAAGACATTGCAACATCTGATTCATGTTGTCTGTGTTTTATTTGAATATTTTTGTTTTTTTCCTCTTCAGTGAAGAGGTGTTGTGTAATCCGTCTAGGCATATAGGAAGTAAAGGGGTTTGTAAGGAGGACTGTTGTTTAGAGTTACTCATCACCAAGACAGAATGGATCACACCAGGCCTTGTGTTCTACTCTGTGAGTACTGACTTTGGATTAGTGTTTGAATGTTTGCTATGAACACAAAGTTCACTAAGATTAATATTCTCTAAAACTATTACATCAGCACAGTTTAAATTAATAACATTACTAATGAACAGTAATGATGCAATTTGTCTTTGTTGTAGTGTTGAGTACCCTCATCTACTGTTGTTACTCTCAAGGTAATTCATTGATTTGATCATACCTCCATATCTTTGTCTGTGCAAAAGCTTTTATTCTTGTTCATGTTAAAAAAAAAACGTTGTTTGTTTTATGAAATTGGTGATTCAGTTGTATTGTATTGTAATCTGTAAATTGTTTAGTTTGTCTCATGATTCTGCACCAAATATTACGAAATGTAGTATTGTGTCCATTGTATCTGTTTAGGGAGACCCTCTGCAGTTCTGACCGTCCAGCCCAACTGGACCCAGCTTTTCCTGGGTGAGTCTGTCACTTTGATATGTAACATAAAGGAGGGAGACGTCACTGACTGGGAGTACATGTGGAGCGAAACTAATAATAAAGGCTTTTTTACGAAGAATCAACAGAAGGTCAATGCTAATGACTTGTCTGACAGTGTTGAATACACTTGTCTGGGTAGAAACAGACATCAACAACGATATTCTATGTGGAGTAATACAGTCAAGCTAACAGTGACAGGTAAGTCAAGTTACCTCTCATTTTAATGCTTCAAATTACCTCTTGACGTGTGGTCCCATTTATAAGATATTTATTGTAGAAACATTTCTATTTTTTTGCAGCCCTGCCGAAAGCAAAACTGACTGTTAATCTAAACCCTCTATACCATGAAGTGACTGTTGTTTTAACTTGTTCAGTGGAGTCAGAATCTGACTGGAAATATAAGTGGTACAAAGACAGTAGTGATACTGTAGTATCCCAGTCTGACAGACACACTGTAACAGGAGACACCCTCACCATCAGTAGAGCTGCTGAGTCTGACCAGGGACTCTACTGGTGTCAGGGAGAGAGAAACTCCAGACCCAAATCTACCTCCATCAGTCAACCTGTCACTGTGAATGGTGAGTTACTTCTGTGTGTTGTATTAACCTGTTCAGTGGGGTCTGATAGTGACTGGAGATATAAGTGGAACCAAGAAAGTACTGGACTGGAAAAGTAGTTTTCCAGTCATCACAACTCAGTGTTTCCCTCCACATCAGTGTTGTTACTTGGTATCATAGTGATGTTAGTAGTTGTGTGTTGTTACTTGTTATCATAGTGATGTTAGTTGTACTGTGTTGTTACTTGGTATCATAGTGATGTTAGTAGTAGTGTGTTGTTACTTGGTATCATAGTGATGTTAGTAGTAGTGTGTTGATACTTGGTATCATAGTAATGTTAGTAGTAGTGTGCTGTTACTTGGTATCATAGGGATGTTAGCAGTAGTGTGTTGTTACTTGGTATCATAGGGATGTTATTAGTAGTGTGTTTTTACTTGGTATCATAGTGATGTTAGTAGTAGTGTGTTGTTACTTGGTATCATAGTGATGTTAGTAGTAGTGTGTTGTTACTTGGTATCATAGTGATGTTAGCAGTAGTGTGTTGTTACTTGGTATCATAGGGATGTTATTAGTAGTGTTTTTACTTGGTATCATAGTGATGTTAGTAGTAGTGTGTTGTAACTTGGTATCATAGTGATGTTAGTAGTAGTGTGTTGTTACTTGGTATCATAGTGATGTTAGTAGTAGTGTGTTGTTACTTGGTATCATAGTGCTTTTAGGAGTAGTCTCAAATTACTCAGGCTCATCTCACCCCACTTTCCCCCACTTTACTATTATGTTATTAATAAACATGCCATGAATTTTTGTGTCTTTTTTTCCCAGTTCTGCCAAATGCAACACTGACTGCAAAGACAAACCCAGTGTTTCCTGGAGAGACAGTCACTCTGACCTGTTCAGTTGGGTCCTACAGTGACTGGAGATATAAGTGGTACAAAGACAGTAATGATACTGTAGTATCACAGTCTGACAGACACACTGTAACAGGGGAGACCCTCGTCATCAGAAGAGCTGATGAGTCTGACCAGGGTCTCTACTGGTGTCAGGGAGAGAGAGACTCTAGAACCAAATCTACATCCACCAGTCAACCTGTCAGTATCACTGTGAATGGTGAGTTACTTCTGAGTGTTGTATTAACCTGTTTAGTGGGGTCTGATAGTGACAGGTGATATAAGTGGAACTAAAAAAGTATTAATAAAGTAGTTTTCCAGTAATCACTACTCAGTGTTTCCGTCCACATCAGTGTTGTTACTTGGTATCATAGTGATGTTAGTAGTAGTGTGTTGTTACTTGGTATCATAGTGATGTTAGTAGTAGTGTGTTGTTACTTGGTATCATAGTGATGTTAGTAGTAGTGTGTGGTTACTTGGTATCATAGTGATGTTAGTAGTAGTGGGTTGTTCCTTGGTATCATAGTGATGTTAGTAGTAGTGTGTGGTTACTTGGTATCATAGTGATGTTAGTAGTAGTGTGTTGTTACTTGGTATCATAGTGATGTTAGTAGTAGTGTGTTGTTCCTTGGTATCATAGTGATGTTAGTAGTAGTGTGTTGTTACTTGGTATCATAGTGCTGTTAGTAGTTGTCTCATATTACTCAAGCTCATCTCACCCCACTATCCTCTGCTTTACTAACATGTTATTAATAAACATGCCATGAATTTATGTGTCTTTTTTAACAGTTCTGCCAAATGCAACACTGACTGTAAAGACAAACCCAGTGTTTCCTGGAGACACAGTCACTCTGACATGCTCACTTGGGTCCTACAGTGACTGGAGATATAAGTGGTACAAAGACAGTAATGATATTGTAGTATCCCAGTATGACAGACACACTGTAACAGGAGACACCCTCACCATCAGTACAGCTGCTGAGTCTGACCAGGGTCTCTACTGGTGTCAGGGAGAGAGAGACTCGAGACCAAAATCTACATCCACCAGTCAACCTGTCAGTATCACTGTGAATGGTGAGTTACTTCTGAGTGTTGTATTAACCTGTTCAGTGGGGTCTGATAGTGACTGGAGATATAAGGGGAACTAAGAAAGTATTAATAATGTAGTTTTCCAGTCATGACAACTCAGTGTTTCCCTCCACATCAGTGTTGTTACTTGGTATCATAGTGATGTTAGTAGTAGTGTGTTGTTACTTGGTATCATAGTGATGTTAGTAGTAGTGTGTTGTTACTTGGTATCATAGTGCTGTTAGTAGTTGTCTCATATTACGCAAGCTCGTCTCACCCCACTATCCTCTGCTTTACTAACATGTTATTAATAAACATGCCATGAATTTATGTGTCTTTTTTACCAGTTCTGCCAAATGCAACACTGACTGTAGAGACAAACCCAGTGTTTCCTGGAGAGACAGTCACTCTGACCTGTTCAGTTGGGTCCTACAGTGACTGGAGATATAAGTGGTACAAAGACAGTAGTGATACTGTAGTATCACAGTCTGACAGACACACTGTAACAGGGGAGACACTCGTCATCAGAAGAGCTGCTGAGTCTGACCAGTGTCTCTACTGGTGTCAGGGAGAGAGAGACTCCAGACCCAAATCTACATCCACCAGTCAACCTGTCAGTATCACTGTGAATGGTGAGTTACTTCTGAGTGTTGTATTAACCTGTTCAGTGTGGTCTGATAGTGACAGGTGATATAAGTGGAACTAAGAAAGTATTAATAAAGTAGTTTTCCAGTAATCACTACTCAGTGTTTCCGTCCACATCAGTGTTGTTACTTGGTATCATAGTGATGTTAGTAGTAGTGTGTTGTTACTTGGTATCATAGTGATGTTGGTAGTAGTGTGTTGTTACTTGGTATCATAGTGATGTTAGTAGTAGTGTGTTGTTCCTTGGTATCATAGTGATGTTAGTAGTAGTGTGTTGTTACTTGGTATCATAGTGCTGTTAGTAGTTGTCTCAAATTACTCAAGCTCATCTCACCCCACTATCCTCTGCTTTACTAACATGTTATTAATAAACATGCCATGAATTTATGTGTCTTTTTTAACAGTTCTGCCAAATGCAACACTGACTGTAAAGACAAACCCAGTGTTTCCTGGAGAGACAGTCACTCTGACCTGTTCATTTGGGTCCTACAGTAACTGGAGATATAAGTGGTACAAAGACAGTAGTTATATTGTAGTATCCCAGTCCGACAGACACACTGTAACAGCAGACACGCTCACCATCAGTACAGCTGCTGAGTCTGACCAGGGTCTCTACTGGTGTCAGGGAGAGAGAGACTCCAGACCCAAATCTACCTCCACCAGTCAACCTGTCAGTATCACTGTGAATGGTGAGTTACTTCTGAGTGTTGTATTAACCTGTTCAGTGGGGTCTGATAGTGACTGGAGATCTAAGTGGAACTAAGAAAGTATTAATAAAGTAGTTTTCCAGTCATCACAACTCAGTGTTTCCCTCCACATCAGTGTTGTTACTTGCTTTATTAGTGATGTTAGTAGTACTGTGTTGTTACTTGTTATCATAGTGATGTTAGTAGTAGTGTGTTGTTACTTGGTATCAGTGATGTTAGTAGTAGTAGTGTGTTGTTACTTGGTATCATAATGATGTTAGTAGTTGTGTGTTGTTACATAGTATCATAGTGATGTTAGTAGTAGTGTGTTTTTACTTGGTATCATAGGGATGTTAGTAGTAGTGTGTTGTTACTTGGTATCATAGTGATGTTAGTAGTAGTGTGTTGTTACTTGGTATCATAGTGATGTTAGTAGGAGTGTGTTGTTACTTGGTAACATAGTGATGTTAGTAGTAGTGTATTTTTACTTGGTATCATATTGATGTTAGTAGTAGTGTGTTGTTACTTGGTATCATAGTGATGTTAGGAGTAGTCTCAAATTACTCAAGCTCATCTCACCCCACTTTCCTCTGCTTTATTAACATGTTATTAATAAACATGCCATGAATTTATGTGTCTTTTTTTCCCAGTTCTGCCAAATGCAACACTGACTTTAATGACAAACCCAGTGTTTCCTGGAGAGACAGTCACTCTGACCTGTTCATTTGGGTCCTACAGTGACTGGAGATATAAGTGGTACAAAGACAGTAGTGATACTGTAGTATCCCTGTCTGACAGACACACTGTAACAGGAGACACCCTCACCATCAGTAGAGCTGCTGAGTCTGACCAGGGTCTCTACTGGTGTCAGGGTGAGAGAGACTCCAGACCCAAATCTACATCCACCAGTCAACCTGTCAGTATCACTGTGAATGGTGAGTTGAATAGAGCGCCAGAAAAATGAAGACACCACTGCAACTTTTTCTTTCTTTTCCAAAAAAGCCGGAAAGGAATGTTTGGAGTGAGGAACAGAATCTATCAATTTGCAGTTGTCTCTCTATCTTAACCCTTCTGTGTAAAAGTAACTAATGACTACTAGTAGTTACAGTTCCCAAAAATTAAGTTTTTAAGTTTTTTACTCACTTTAAAGTAAGTCCTTTGGTTCCATATTCACTTTTTGGTCATTTATGTCCACAAGCCACACATTTAATGGGAAATCGTTCAATTACATAGCCAGGTATTACATAGTCAGTTTCAGTCAGCAGAATGTAACATTATCAACCATTAATCATTATACAGTAAGATGGACCAACCCTATTATGTCAAGTAATCATATACTTTACCAAAATGAGAAACATGTTTTTCCTTTAGTTCTTTAATCAAGGATGACTTTAATCAATTAACTATTTCGTATTGCAAGTGGCTCCATATTTTCAGGCCCGGCTTTGTCTACAGCCCACTGCAAATATACAGACTTCAATACCAGAAAGGTTGATTTTCACTGTTCTGACCATTATTCTGTCATCAACTTATGTGATTTTCTCAAAGAGAATCATCTGGAAGCTGGGTGAGAGTAAAAAGCAAGAAGAGTTGTTTGTTTATTTTTTTGTTCTTATGTATGTATGTATCCCCTGGTATAACTCAAGTTTTAATACACCCTCCAGGTTCTCCTGTCTCCTTCTCTCTGTCCAGACTGCTGTGTGGTCTACTGGTGGTGTCTCCATTTCTATTGGTGTCCATCATGCTGATGGTGAAATACTTCAGGGTTGAAGGTGAGGACTTTCTTAAAAGAAGCTGATCCAGCTACATATTTCCTTTTTTATGTCATGTGGAATCACTGCTGAGTTGTGTTGAATAAGGTGGCAAGGTCAAACTGGAAATAGACCAGCGTCTGGGACCAACTACCTCTTTTTTTCTTCCTTTTTTTTTTTTTTACTTCTAATGCATTATATTTAAGCCCTAAACATTTGACTCTGATTCAAACATTCCATTATGTTCCTGTAGGTTGGTTTTCAACAGCCAAATCTCCTGAAGTCAAGATACAATGTGATTATGTCAACCAACGGACTGAACTAAATTTGTGATTCTCACAGTATGCCCTCACTGTGACTTTTTTTATTATATTGTTTTGCCATGTATGTCATATTTTGGGTTTACTGAGTTTACTATCAATTAATGGAGTTTTCACCATGCTGAATTTTATGATTTTATGTGAACTGTTATTAGGCTGAATGTTCTCCCTTACATCTCTTTGAGGTTTTTAGCAAAACGACTTTAGCTTGTTTTTTTGTTAGAATTTTGTCATTTTGTCATGTTGCATTCAAAACAGTGTTTCGAACTGGCCTCTGTAAGTCTTCTTTAATGTTATCATCACTGTATTTACACAGTAGGACCCCATTACACCTACTGTGGAACTTAAATACAGGTATACAGTACATGGTGTTAAGGATTAATTACCATATCCTGATTTATCCATTATTCTGCTAATTCACTGTAATAAAGGGACTGTTTAGACTAGGCCTATATTTTCCTTTAGACTGTTCATGGTTGCCACATATAGAAGGAGAGTTAGGTCAGCATGCCCTGTTATTTGATTTTGTTATGGGCTGGACTGGAGGAGACATGGCCCTGTACAGATGGCTCCAAGGTGAAGTTGTCTGTGTCTCCTCTGTTTCTCCCACTCGGGTAGGACAGAGACCAGGGGTAGCTCAGGTTAGGAGGTCTGTTAACTATGACCTAGAACTTTGGTTACCATGACAATGTAGAGTTCTATCTTGTTTTACGATTAGTTTGACGACTTGTTTTGTATCTATGTTATAGCATAAGAGATAATATTTGCAGGAGCTGACCAGGGGGGTATAAAGAGGAGAAAGCCATAATGAAATGGAAAGCAGTCTGTCATGGCATTACCCTGTTCGTCTTTTGTAATGTTGTGATGATTGTTCCCGTGGATCCACGTAATTAAACATGAAATAATCAACTGTTATACGAATGACTGAGAAGTTCTTTATTTGAATAAATCGCGAACATTTTTCATCTTCCACAATGGGCAGCAGCCCTTTTAGGATTGTTTTTTATTTAGTCTTGGTTTCTCCTAGATCAAGTTAGGAAATGTAAAAAAGCTAAATAAGACTCTCTATAAGCATGGTTGAAAATAATGCTGAATTCTTGAGTTAGCGCTGTTTTTGGAAAAGGTGATTCGTTTTCCTATTTTTATTTGGAACGTCATTCTCTATCGGTCATTGGTACGGAACCGCTTTCTGACTGGTGAGTAATTGTTAAATGCAGTAATGCTAAATGTTATTGCAATATGCTGTAATGTTTTACAAAAAAATATTTATTTATATAATTAGATGATAGAGTAGGAAGGAATATAACGGATGACTCTGAGGCCAATTACCCTGTCAGTTTCTATATTGTGGTCAGATAGAATGTGGAGTAGTTAAAGACCTGTTCCTAAAGGGGGCGATAAGAAACCCCAGAACAAGAAACCCCCCCAGAACATGTTTACCTGAGTTTAAACACTAAAGGTGAAGTTTGTTACTTATTTCGCATGTAACTTCTCTCCTAATTTGTTTGTTCCTTCACATTTAATGTAAGGAAGGGAGAAATACAACAATATTTTGATTATTTAATTGTATTTTTTTTGGAAAGTTACCCAATTAAAACTCTTCTATTGAAACCAACGTATAACAACAAAATAACCAATACAGCTCTATGTCCTTTACACATGAACTTTAAATGTAAACAAAATATAAATCTCCTTACAATTTCTCACTAATGAATAAGTTAATCATCAAACCCCTGAAAGGAGTTATAGTTGAGTAAAGATTATGGCCAATGTAACATGACTAAGAGCAGTTTACAAGCTGTAGTCAATCAGACATTATCATGGAGCTGCAGTCAATCAGACTGTACACCATGACAACAATTCCTTTTAACTCTTGTAAATACATTTGTAAATAGTTTAAAACACCAGTAGGTCACCTTGGGGATGTGTGGTTTATATACCAAGACAAAGGACTGTAACTAAGCCAAATGAATTACTTCCTTTCTTAGAATATACCTTAACCCTGGTATCTTCACCATTCACCAGAAATCCATAGGTGCCTTCGTGCAAAAATAAAGTATCTATTATATAATATTGTCCAAAGCAATTTACAATCAGAATTGAATACATTACATAAAGGAATGAAACTAACTGTTGTATAACAATGTTATAAATACATTGTGAAACCTCAGTTGAGTATGATTTATAAAGCCCTCACTAATCACTACTTATTGCACATTTAATACAAGACTGGTTTATGTCATTTTCTACATATCGGATTATGTCACATCTGATATTAGAATTTATGTCACAGAGTTATGCCATCTTAATTTAACTCTTTATAAAGCATAAAATAGAGTTATAAATGTTGTTGTTCTGTTTCAGAAAAAAATGAAAATTGATTTTTGTCTGATCTCACAGCAAACCTCGATGGTTGTGTGACGGTGAGGTGACGGAATGCTCCGCCATCTTCCGCATTCTCAATCTTTCCAACAGTCATGAACTCATCCCGGTCCCATTCATTTGTCTTGTCTTGTAAATCGTTGTTCACACCAGGTCCCAACCAATCTATTAGTATGTGTTTAAATGTTTCTCCTCTGCTCCTCTCAGGTGTTAGTCATTGTTCCATGTGGTCTGATGTGTGTGGTGAGTTTTTTTTTGAGTTTCACATTCATATTATTTTTTTTTTGCCAGAATACTCTGTGTTTTCTGTTCTGTTGTTTTGTGTTTGTTTATTAATGAAAAGAGTACAAATACTGCTACCCCTGCCTGCTCCTGGTCCGTCCTCTCTACCACTATACACCTTTGTGACAGGTTGTATGGTTGTATCCAAAAAACAGTGAGAAACCTCTGCATTACCCTTGATCCTGATCTCTTCTTTGATGAACATATAAAACATATTTCAAAA
The DNA here is from genome assembly GCA_016801105.1 of Esox niger. Taxonomy (NCBI): domain Eukaryota; kingdom Metazoa; phylum Chordata; class Actinopteri; order Esociformes; family Esocidae; genus Esox; species Esox niger. The sequence continues at coordinate 20,844 of JACXGJ010008752.1, forward strand.
GCTGCATTTTTCCATCTTAGGAACATTGCAAAAATCTGAAAATGGATTCAGAAAAAATTCATGTTTTTTTACTGCTGGTTAATATTGCTGCAATGCTCTTCTCTTCTGTTACCCTGATGAATCAGTAAATATACTTCAATTAGGGCGAAAAACAGCTGCTATAATCCAAACTAGAATGAAAACATTTGGACACATTACTCCAGTATTAGATTCTCTATACTCTCTGCCTGTTAAGGTTCGGGCTGATTAGAAGGTATCTGTAAAGCAAACATGGATATGCTCCTACTTAGCTGACCTTATTGGTCCAGCCATACATACCTACACGTAACCTAAGATCACAAGATGCAGGCCTTCTAACTCTACCACGAATTTCTTGACAAACAGCCAGACACAGGGCTTTTTCCCACAGAGCTCCACAACTGTGGAATGATATGCCTATTCAGATCAGACTCAGTGCAAACCTTCAAGTGTCTGCTGAGGAATCTCTTCAGCAAGGTCAACGATTAAGTCTGGCCCAGAGTTGTAATAGAGACCGAAATGGCAGTCTTGCTGGGCGGGCTCTCACGCCACTGGGTTACCCTCTCTAATGCCATTCGGGAGCATTTACTGGCTTACTGTTCTTCTCCGTTGTGGCCCTCATGCAATGATACATACACTGTGGACGATATTCAGCTCACTTTCAGGGTGGTTGTGGTTAGTTGGTGTCAATATGGTTGATGCTTGGCAATGTAGGTGGATTGACTTCCTGCCTGTTGGGTCCTCTCCTGGGCCTCCCCGGATGGGGGGCCACAATGTCACTGGACCCCCCTGTCTCAGCCCCAAGGTCTTACGCAGCTATATTAGTGCTGGGGTAGTAGGGTCAGTTCTGCTTCTCTATTGTGCATTCTCAAAATGCTCCTTGTCCCCTGTCGGATCCGCGGATGATGACTTGTTGTGTGAGTGTATTAATTGATACCGAATTATTATTACATTTTACTTACCGCTAAAATACCAGGTTGCACCAAAATGGTGGCTGTTACGCACTCCATGTAATGGAGTTTAGTGCATCTGCTGTTCCTTAGTTTACTCTTTGTTGACCAATCGCTAACAACGTTTTGCTTTGTCATCTGATGCCTGGCTTCCAATAGCAATGCAGATAAGGTCTCCCAGGGAATCACATGGGCTATGGCATGACCTCAGATCCAGTGGCTCCTCCTTACCCAAGCTGCAGTCCATGGAGTATCAACAAAGACTTGCTTCGCGTTCATCCCTGCATCGCTTTCATTCCGAAAAAGGACATTATAGATCAACGTTTTAGACTAGATTTTAACGGGCAAAAGTATTTCGAATATGATAATTTGTATGGAAACAGTATCTGGATGCAATGCGTAAGCGTAATGGCCAGACAGCTCCAACAGCTCAGAGACGTGAACCATCCACATATGAAGTAAGTACAATGCTATTTATGAACAATGGTATGCCACATCATCGTTTGTATATAAAAAAAATGATGTAAAAATATTATTCTTTCTACATGGTATAGGGATGTTATTGGTTTTCATGGAAAAACATGGTATGGATTGAATAATTAATAATTTACTATGTATATAACCGCAAAATACCGATCTCATGCTTCCCTCTAGTGGCCATTAGGTGTAATGCGGTATAACCAAAGGAATGTAATGTCTTTCTAAATTATTTTATAAGGGTTTATTTCTAGGTAGAGGAACTGACTTTTATTAGGGTGCCTATATTTTCGACCTTCTATTTCATCCATTTATTTCAGCCTAAAACACTGTAATCACTATAAAGGCAAGGAAACATCAGAAAATAACTATCTCACAAAACTTCTTCCATATTTGAAAAATAAATTAGCATACATTAATGCAAAAATGTGTGTCATAAAACTTTTTTGCCATTCTATGAGATGGGGGTGCAAAATAGTGTCCAAATTTTTATTATTTATTTTAGCCAAAGGGGTTGTGATCACCATAAGCACTCACAATAGATGTTGTTTGCCCACAGACAAAACAGATCCACAGAGGATGCCATTGCTCTGACCTTCCACTGTGCACTCTCTCATTTGGACAAGAAGAACAACGACGCTCAGGGTTCTGGGTCTTGAGCCCTCTATGTGAAGATGGATCCTGAACTTCCTGATGGGCAGAATCCATATGGTGTGGATGGGAAACACCACCTCCTCACTCTCCACATTGGCACCCCCCAGGGCTGTGTGCTGAGCCCGCTCCGGTACCCTCTCTTCACCCACGACTGCCTAGCAACACACCTCTCCAACACCATCGTTAAGTTTGCTGACGACCTCCAGCTCAATATCAGCAATACGATGGAGTTGTTGATCACAGGAAGCAGTGGTGGGGAGACCACGCCCCCCATACACATCAATGGGTCTGGAGTAGAAATAGTTTATAACATCTGGTTCCTTAGTGTCAACTCCAGCGATGACTTGACCTGGTCTCATCACTCTAACATCTTGGTGAAGGAGACCAGGAAACTTCTCTTCTTCCTACGCCGACAAAGGAGATCTGGCATGGATTCCAGGATACTCACCAATTTCTACAGATACACTATCGAGAGAATCCTGTCTGGCTGTGTCACTGCCTGGTAGGGCAGCTGCTCCGTCTTCAACCGTAAAGCACTTTAGAAGGTGATTAAAACAGCAGATGGCATCACAAGGTCTGACCTGCCATCCCTGCAGGATCTCTACACACACTTATGCAACCAGGGTATTGTACGGTTTTATTTTTTATCTTTCCCCCTCGAAGATTTCAGTTTGTTTTTCAATTGAATTGTTTACATGATAGGTCACAAGAAAAGAGGAAAAAGTTCTGACGTGATTAATCGTTCTAATTTCTTTACATAACAAAAACCTGGCATTTAAACGGCGGTGTGTAGACTTTTTATATCCACTGTACTTTAGAATGTCTTGTGCCGTAACCGTCCTTTCACTGTGTTTTGTATAAATAACTTAACATTGAGTCAGTTTACTTGAATTGACAAAATACAGTTAATGACAATACAAAAGAAGCATTATGACCATAATCGTTGGAACCAGATAGACATATCATGTCCCGATCCTACTTCTGGCATCCAAGACATGAGAAACAAAGCATTTGGGAAGTTAAATGTCTGAGATCATATCTGACATTCATAAATACATTGATGTATAGCATTCATAATGAAATGTAATATAAAATACTGTTTATAAGAAGACTGCTGTCACAGAATGCTTTGTTATGTTTTGATAGACTTGGGTAAGAGTAATTGCCAGTCATAAAAAAACAAAATATATGTCATAATATTTCAAAATGTGTCATTAGAGTGTCATTACCCTGATATGTTATGTTATGACATCCAGTCATGACATTGTTATGACATTGCAATGTGGACATTGCAGACTCCGTAGACTATTATACAAAAATACTTTTTTGTTGTTTATTATTGTTTATTGTTGTTGGCAACTTCAATAGGGCAAATATGAGGAATTTCCTGACGAAATACCAACAGCACATGAACTTTCCTGCCTCATGACCACTGTTATACCCAAATGTGAAATAATTACAAACCCCTCCCCTGCCCAGCGTTTGGTAAGGTCAGATCACACATCGATTCTGCCCCCCCCATCCTGTAGACAACACCTAAAACAGGATAAACCGTTTATTCGGGCAGTTCAATTCTATACGGAGGGATCCCTTACTGCTCCACAGGACTACTTAGAAACAACAGACAGGCAGATGTTCTGTGATGCAGCCAATGGAGAAAGTTGATGATTACCCAGACTGTCTCAGCATACACAGCTCCAGCAAAAATTAAGAGACCACTGCAACCTTTGTTTTACTTTCCGAAAAAAGTTAAAAAGGTTTCAAGTGAGGAACAGAAAGTTTTTATAACCTTTGATGATCTGAAACATGTGTGACAAACATGCAAACAAATAAGAAATCAGGTAGGGGGCAAACACTTTTTCACACTGCTGCATATCTGTTGGTAATATAAAATGAAAGACAGAAATAGCATGCTCAAGGTAGTTTTGCATCGCTGTGTGTCTGTGCTCACACAACAGTGCATGTCTGCAGCCTACAGTGCGTCCCAACATCACATTCATGATCCATGGTTGTTGCTGGTTGTTCCTTCTCCTAAACGGATTGGGGACGGCCCAATAAAATAGTTAATTAGTATTACCATAACTGATTCGACTCTGGTGTGGTTCTTGATTCTGTAGTGGGTGGGTACAAAAAAGACAAATACAATGGTTTTATAGAATAATATATAGATATCCAATATGGTTTAAAGAGGTGCGAACACGCAGAGGTGGGCGCTCGCGTTCCTGAGCTGCAAGCGCGCACCTGTTCCCAATAACACATCATAGATGTGAATACCAGGATATGAAAGTTGAAATTCTAAACTCTTGTCTCATACTCATCGTTTGATCTTAAACCCTTCAGTGAACAACAACAAAAGGAATTTGCCTTACAGTTCCATTACTTTTGGAGGGGACTGTATGTATCCATGTTAACAGTTTGCAATACACATCATATCATTTCTACAATGATCTAATCAAATCTTGTTGTTTTTTTCCTTTCCCTACATTGTAACAAATAAGGAGAGAGGTTACAAGCCTCTGCATTAACATACGTCACCTTTTTAGTGAGTGTAGGGTGAGGTTTGGGTCTGAGGTTTCTTATCGATCGCCCCCTGTAGGAACAGGTCTATAAGTACTCCACATTCTTGCTGACCACAATAAAATCTAACCTGGTAATTGTCAACAGAACCACCACAATAGTCTGTTGCTTCTTATTATTATATGAATGCAGATATTGACCATCTGTAAGGATTCATATAAGTAAAATCAGTGTGTTCAGTCAATCTAGATAGGGAAACAATATTGCTGAGATTTATACAATCGCATATTAAATACATTAAACCTGTATTTTAGTTCCACAGTAGAACATGCTTCTACTGTGCAAATATAGTCAAAATAAGATTGCCAAAGGGTTACAGATGTCTATTTAAAACATTCCATTCATTGATAGTAAACTCAGTAATCAGTAAAATAGGATATCTATGAAAATAACACCTATAAAAGAAATGATATATAACAATAAAATAAAAATTGTTGTTCCATTCAAACGGAGTGCATTCACTCACCACACTCTAAGGATCAAAAGGAAGATTCTGTGTGTTCGTTGACATACAGTGGTCTGCAAAAGTTTGGGCAACCTTGTTAATTTCCATGATTTTTCTTCATAAATCGTTGGTCCTTAGGATAAAAACAATCAGTTAAATATATCATATAGGAGACAAACACAGTGATATTTGAGAAGTGAAACGAAGTTTCTACCATTTACAGGAAGTGTGCAATAATTGTTCGAACAAAATTAGGCATGTGCATAAATTTGGGCACTGTTGTCATTTTACTGATTTCAAAATCTTTAGAAATAATTATTGGAACTCAAAATTGGTTTGGGAAGCTCAGTGACCCTTGACCTGCATACACAGGTGAACCCAATTATGAGAGAGTATTTAAGGTGGGGCAATTGTAAGTTTCCCTCCTCTGTGAATCTTCTCTGAAGAGTAGTGACATGGGAGTCTCAAAAGAACTGTCACATGAACTGAAAACAAGGATTGTTCACCATCATGAATTAGGGGAAGGATACCGAAAGCTGTCTAAGAGATATCAGTTGTCTGTTTCGACAGTTAGGAACATAGTTAGGAAATGGAAGACCACAGGCACAGTTCAAGTTAAGGCTCGAAGTGGCAGACCAAGGAAAATCACGGATAAACAGAAGCGAAGAATGGTTAGAACAGTCAAAGTCAATCCACAGGCCAGCACCAAAGACATACAACATGATCTTGCTGCAGATGGAGTCATTGTGCATCGTACAACTATTGCGCGCACATTACACAACGAGATGCTGTACGCAAGAGTGATGCGGAGGAAGCCTTTACTCCGCCCACATCACAAACAAAACCGCTTGAGGTATGCTCAAGCACATTTGGACAAGCCGGCTTCCTTTTGGAATAAGGTGCTGTGGACTGATGAAACTAAAATTTAGTTATTTGGACATAACAAGGGGCGTCATGCATGGAGGAAAAACAACACAGCAT